>CAMDTW010000188.1:0-104000 GCA_945910005.1 Isoperla grammatica | reverse complement strand
TTTGTATTCGGTTGTGTGCACCAGTCGAGTGCAACAACCAGGCGTTGTTGGCGTCCCGTACAACTATTGTGTGTGTGCGTTTTGCTTATGTCGCTGTGTGCGCAGCGCCGCGAGTTTACCCGGTACCTTGTGGTACCGGATGTGGTGCTGCGTGAGGGAGGCGGTGCAGCTGCCGCAGTAGGGGCACTTATGCCGGACTGCCCGGCCGAGGACACGGCCGTGACGAGGCCCACCACCTCGCACTCGTCGGACTGGCCGGATGACTGTTTATAGGTTATGCGAGGTCTAGCCTAATTGTCAATTGATAAAGGCTATAAAATGGCCTTAGAGAAAGCCTAAAATTATTTTTTCCTCTAAAAATGTTTTGTTGTTTAAAACTACAAAATAACATTCCAAATCGCATTAGCCCCATTGATATTAACAGTGATTTTTTTGACAGCTCCTGCTAATTAATAACAGTCTTAGGCCCAGAGTGGCCATACAGCCACACGTACTTTTTAGGTTCGTCAATCAGAGATAATAGAAAGAAATAATGTTTGTGTTAAACATGTTGCTTATTATGGCATAAGAAACAATTACAGCTGGAATTATATTTTTATATTGGTAATTAGGCCTAATCAACACCTCTATTTCTAGCTGGTAATGTGTCAGTTGGTAGATTAGCCATTATGGTGTGATGTTATCTTGCTTCCAAACTTCTTTGTCATGTCGTCATATAGCTACGCGACAAATTTATAGTCTCGACTTAGGCCGGGATGGATGACACTTGGGGTCGATAAAAGCAGGTATCGTTTAGGTTGGTATGTCGGTAAAAGAAGTTCATGTCACCCATCTCAGGCGGATGTAAACAATCTTTCTGGTGTAAGCGGAGTACAGTAATAGAACAGCAATAGAACAGCGTATTACCATATATGGGATGGGTTACAGTAACACCTATCCCATAAGGTATTATAAATAATAGAAATGGAGGGGGGATACCTTAGAGAGACGAAATGAACGAAATAAAGATAATTTTATAATTAAATAGGAATAAATAATGATATTTGTACCATAAATAAATTTTCTGAGATAAATAAACAAAGTTGAGAACATCTAGGTTATGTTGTGGCGATAAACGTTACCTAGTATTAGTAAAATTAATGACATGTAATATATCCCGATCACATTGTGGGAGGGGTCAACATTACGCAATAAATCTAATCTAATCTAATCTAAATCGATGACAACTACATAATCTAGGTTATGTTATTTGGCGTTCAACCAAGGTTCAACCTTATTTCTTGTTCCATCGCCCCAAATTCGCCTAGAAATAAACGTTCTATGTAAGCCTACGAAAAACTGGCCCTACCCTAGGCTAAGGAGGGTCACTTCAGGACATGTAGGTTATGGTTTTGGGTCTACAAGCTTGTTTCTTGTTCTATCGCCCCAAGTTCATCTAGGCATAAACGTTCTATGTAGGCCTACGAAAAACTTATGCCCTAGGTTAAGGAGGGTCACTTCAGGACATGTAGGTTATGTTATTGGGTCTACAAGCTTGTTTCTTGTTGTTCTATCGCCCCAAGTTCACCTAGGAATAAACGTTCTATGTAGGCCTACGAAAAACTTATGCCCTAGGCTAAGGAGGGTCACTTCAGGACATGTAGGTTATGTTATTGGCGTGAATGTTCTCTTGTTGTTCCATCACCGATAGTTACAGTAGGCCTTGAGTCCTTGTAAAACTGATGGCCTGGCTAAAGAGGGCAACTTCCACAATACCTTGGTTATGTTTTTAATTTTGTGAATACGAAGTTGTCTCGGGTTGTTCTATCACCCATAGTACCTACAAGGTTCATAGGCGTAAACGTCCTATCTAGGCAATTACGAAAAACTGATGGTCTAGGCTAAAGAGGGCAACTTCCAGAATATCTAGGTTATATATTTGTCCTATACAAAATTGTTTCGTGTTGTGATACCATTACGAGAATACGATAAGCGGACAAATTCATAACAAGTAGGTAATACAGAGTTGTCTCATAATATTGTCCCATTGCTGGAGCATTTATAGTTATCTCGCGTGTACAATGATCGACAATAGCCAACCAATGTATCTTGTAACCCGTAGGCGTTATGTTTTTCTTAGGATATAGGCTACTATAATAATGTCTGTTATACAATAATAATGATAACATAAATACTTGACATTATAGCTGTATTGTCCGAATGATATGTCAACACCCCCTTCGACCAAGATTGATGACTACTTAAACTAGTTACAAATGTTGTTAAACAAGGTAGACACATGGAAATACTTGACACTACGTCCGTATAACATGTTATTAACGCATGTTTTGACCGAAATTTATGTCATACATTCATTCAATAACATAACAACGAACCCCAGAAACGTTCTGAGACGTCCCGTACGAAATACCGAAATATTCTGTCTTGTGAGCGTGACCCCCTGCTTTGAAATCCCGCCACGCTGTAATTGGCTGACACACTGGGCAACAGCACACGAACCTAATGGCGTTTTCCACTGGTCGCACTGGTGCGCACTCAGTGCGAGTCGCACGTTCCACTGGTAACGATAAATTGCACTCGTGCGGGTTTCGCGTATTCCACTGGCGATCTTGCACTGACGCAGTGCACTCGAGTGCGCACTGAGCCGCACTGGCTTCGGGGGTCAGTGCGGTATTTTCAGTGCAAATATGGCGGCCACAGACGCGGGAAAATTGTACGCGGAAATGAAACTGCCAAGTATTTTCGTCAGATAGTGAAGCTAAAATCGAACCAACATCTAAACCAAACATAAAAACACTACTGGAAGATGTTGTTTACCACTATTCTGATACAGACGCAGTACGGCGTTATTAAGTTTGAGGTTATGTTTACCCTTTACCTAGGCTATTTCATGGAACTTTATTTCTAGAACTTCTTATGTGGCCTAGTTAACGACTGTACCTTCTAGCTGCAGTAACTTGAGTTAAGTTGCTTTGTGATCCTCTAAAATGCCTTTCATATCGTTTAAACATCTAGATTTGTATCACTTTTACCGCCAATTTGTTGCACTGAAAAAATAAATATGTTCCACTGGGAGTTGCACTGAGGGCAACACTGGTGCCGTGCATCACGTGACTGTGACGTTTCAGGGCGCACTCAGTGCGGCCCAGTGGAAAACGCCATAAGGTTGCGTTCCGTTACATGCTGGATGTACTAAACCAGTGCGCCAGCTTACTGGATGCATTCCGAAACATGCTGCCAGCGACTACTGAGCGTTCCCTTACTTGCTATCCCAGCATCTCCAGTGCACTGGAAGTACTGGCCAAGGAGGTTATATAAAGCACTGGAGGGGCGCAGGCCTCTGTTGCAGTGAAGCCAGTTTTGCGGCGCGCGGCCGAGCGGCGGCCATATTGGGACTGGAAGGATTTCAATGCATGCATCTTTCCCCGCCCCCTCGGCGGCCCCCCGCACGTGACTTTTTCCACGATGTGTCGCAACAGTTTTCGGCGCCCGGCCTTTGGCTACTCGTTTTTTTTTTTTCGACTTTCCACCCCCACCCCTTCACCCCCTCACGACGTGTTTTATCTCGTCAAGTGTGCGATTTCGGCGCTCTCGTTTTGCGGTAAAAATTGTAAAAAAATCAAATATTTTTTGGGGAATTTTTCGGATGCTTTTGATCGCAAGTCAATTGATTGGCGCATCTTTTTGTAAGAATTGTATGAATTTTAATGGTCCCTTTTAAAAGTTACGGGCACTTAAACTCGAAAAATTTGCAAAATTTGGATTTGACGGATCTGGTACGTTTTTAACGCGTCACATTCAAACGGCTCTGCCCGTCGAACCAAACGAGATATAACGTTCGTTTTTGTTTCGTTACCGACGCTTACCATATGGGTAACTGGAATTTGGAAATTTTTTGGATTCGTCCCAGAACTTTCGTCAATCAAATTGTGTACATTTGGTAAAGTGCGTTTTTATAAAGCGCGTGTAACACTTTTTTTCCACATTTTTTGTTTGAAAATTTTCTCGACTTTTTCATTTTGATAAATAACCACTAGTCTTGATTATAAACGAAGCAATTTTTTAATTTCGTCCCGGATGCTTAGTTATGGGCACTTTTCCATTAATTCTACACGGTTTCAGTTTTGATTTTTTTGCGTCAAGTTGGTACTTCCGAAATGGGTTTTTTTTCTTTAGGCCGATGCTAAACCCTTGCCCGTACCGGGGCATGAAAAAACATTTTCGAAAAGTCACCCCTTTACCGAATGACAGATGTTCCCGCAACGCACTTTTCACGGCGTTAAGAAAACACGCATACAAAAGTTTTGTTTTTGTATATTAAAAGGGATTTTAATATGCCATCCAACATACATTTGTAATTAGTATTATTAAATGCACATTTGTCTATCCGAAAACGTTACGTTAAAAAATTAGACTTTACGGGTGTCCGAGTTACGGTGCTTTAACGGATTTCACGCGTAGCCGTTTTTTGTCGGAATTTGTCTTTGGGAATTTTTCAAAGTCTTAAAAAAGCATGTTGGAATTTTTTCTAATTATCGTTTTCCGTTTTACCGTGTCCGAGACTATTTTTGACATATTGAATGTACCCGGACGTACCGGGCACGTACCGTCTTCGTATTTTTGTAATTTTAATTTTCAGTTTTGAACGTCCCCCAAATGTCCCGTTTTGAAATCGGACAACCCGTTTTGGTATCATTAAAAAGAGCGTTCTAATACCTTTCAGTACATGTGCAGTTTGTTGACGTCACACTTACCGGGACGTACCGGAAAGCTTTTGTACGTGCAAAATTCAACTTTTTTGTTTTTGACCACCCAAATTACGAATTTGTTATGAGTTTTTTCGGAATTTTTCGTCGGAATAACTTTTCTCTCTTCTTTATTAAATATGTTTAGTTTTTAATTTATCGAAAAACCTCAAAACACGACGACGGGGGGGTGCCGTATACATTGATGTAATCTGAAGATAATCAATTTCGACACTCACATTTGTCTTTGATGGCTTATTGTGGGTGTCGTAGATACTTGAGTGAAGAAAGAAACTTGAAAATTGTGTGATTTTGAAAAAAAGAATAAGTGTACAAAAAGTACATGTACCATGTAAAACTGGTTCGACGGGCAGAGCCGTTTGAATGTGACGCGTTAAAAACGTACCAGATCCGTCAAATCCAAATTTCGCAAATTTTTCGAGTTTAAGTGCCCGTAACTTTTAAAAGGGACCATTTAAATTCATACAATTCTTACAAAAAGATGCGCCAATCAATGGACTTGCGATCAAAAGCATCCGAAAAATTCCCCAAAAAAATTTGAATTTTTTACAATTTTTACCGCAAAACGAGAGCGCCGAAATCGCACACTTGACGAGATAAATCACGTCGTGAGGGGGTGAAGGGGTGGGGGTGGAAAGTCGAAAAAAATACCCACGAGTAGCCAAAGGCCGGGCGCCGAAAACTGTAGCGACACATCGTGGAAAAAGTCACGTGCGGGGGGCCGCCGAGGGGGCGGGGAAAGATGCATGCATTGAAATCCTTCCAGTCCCAATATGGCCGCCGCTCGGCCGCGCGCCGCAAAACCGGCTTCACTGCAACAGCCCGTAAACATAGGCCATCGCCCCTCCAGTACTGGCCCTTTTTCACGCAGTAGCCCCAGTAAAACTTGGAACTGTCATGGCGTCGCACCAAACTATAACATACCATTGGCACGAAATATCGCTGGTTTGTCCAGAAAAAAACGAAGTAGTGAAATTAGTAGTGAACGACAATGAAAAGGAGCGTCTGGAGAAAGGTAAGAATGTTTTGTATATGCTATTGGACGTATATTTCTCTTGGCAGGGTGCAATTAGTGTAGGCCTAGGCTGACAGTTATAGCTTACGACTATTTTCGCGCCGTCTTCCATACTGTGCTCAGTGCTCTGCAGGTGGATGCTCGTTCCGTTTCTTAAGCCTACTGGCTCGCGCTGGCTCACGCCGGCGCTCACTGGGTCCCAGCAGTCCCAGCATGTAACGGAACGCAACCAATGAGAGCGCTTTGTTTTGACGCGAAATTCAAGTACGATCATTACCGGAATTGTTTTAAAGCTTTGAAGGGTCGATTTTAACGTATTCAGCGACGTAGAAATTAATGTCTCACTAATTATCAATGGCATTTGTAATCTGTAATCTGTTATAACATGATGATAGCATAATATACAGGTATTTACAGACAATAATTGTTCAAAGTATTTTTGGACAATTGACTCTGTATTCATATTAGCATTGTATTATGTCGTTCATGTTGCCAGAAATGTATCATGGCCGTTCTCTTCTTATTTTCAGGATTTTGTTTAGATAAAAGATAATAATTATGATATTGATGTGTTTCAAAAAAAGCTATTTTTCCAACAAGTTTTCTTATCTTTCAATCGCTATAATATGGATGGATAGCAAGGAATGGGATAGCATGTTCAAGATTTCAAAATTACAAAGATGAAACTCTTTTGTAACTGTTTGTTCTACATTTCTTACAAATTTTTACAAAATTACAAATAAGTTAGTAAATAAATAAATAAATAAATAAATAAATAAATAAATAAATAAATAAATAAATAAATAAATAAATAAATAAATAAATAAATAAATAAATAAATAAATAAATAAATAAATAAATAAATAAATAAATAAATAAATAAATAAATAAATAAATAAATAAATAAATAAATAAATAAATAAACCACTGTTGATGTAATGGAATTGTATTTTAGCCTATCAGAAGATGAGTGCAATCAGGATCAAAACATATTTTTTTCGGCACGGGTCCTGCTTTGAGTTGGCTCAGGAAGGAGATTCTTATCTGACATTTTAACTAGCTGACTATTTAGGCCTACTAAACAAACTGTAGGTATATTCATTCATTCATTATTATATTCAACACTTCACGGCAGCTGTTTCACTATCACGACTAAGTAACTAACTAACAAAGATGAAAGGGTTTTACTGTACTTTTAAACCATAAACGTTATGATAACCCAGTGGTTCCCAAACTTTTTAGCCAGTGTACCCCCTGAGTAGTTTGGCTCCAGCAACGTACCCCTACCTTCTAAAAACTAGGAACAGTAGAAATGAGATACCTTTATTTTTATGTTGCTCCTCACTAATGGGAAGGGTGTGCTTGTTTACTGGAACAAAGGGTTTTTAAAATCTGGCGTGATTGATGAAAATTTTATTCGTAGATCTCTCTCAGCATTTTAACGATTTCTGTATTAAGTTTTAAGCATTGCTAAGGTTGAAAAGGACGTTTCACAAAGAAACGTAGTGCAAAAAGGCATTAAGAAAGTGACATCATTGTTGGAAAGTATAGCGTATGTTCTTCTCTCAAATGTATCGAAAAGTCGATCAATGGCATATGAAATAAATATTTTTCACAAATTAATAGCTTATAACAAATTAGCATGGTTTATACAAGAAATAAATATTTTTCCCAAATTAGTAGCTTATAATAAATTAGCATGGTTTATACGAGACAGTAAAAAGCAATTTTTGGTTATCCTGAAATCTTTCGCGTACCCCCAGGGGTACGCATACCACAGTTTGGGAACCACTGCGATAACCTATTAAATATCAACACAATTAGATCAAGCCCAAAGGAGAATTTCCGTTGGACTTTTGAGCGATATTTATTTATTTAATTTATATTTATTGATTGATGCGATTGACTTTCTCTTTTTCGTCGAAATGAACCAAAAATCTGCAGTGTTTTAGGATGTTTTCGTTTATACCATTTCGCAATACTCGGGGAGTAAGTCGAGCGAGCGTGGAGCAGACATCTCTGCTCGATCTTGTCTTGAAATATCGAGTTTTGCTCAGCCCTTAACAGTAGTGTAGTAATGAAAGCAATCCACATTGTAAATAATGTAGTTATTAGTTCTCATGAATAGTGTTGGAAGTTTTGAAAGTTTCAAGGCATCAAGTGAAAGTTTCAAAAAAACGTGAAAGATTGATATTTTATAGCTAGGCTACATTGTTACTAGTAAAGTATTTATTACTTTTAAAGTTATTCAGAATACAGTATATTGATTGGTCACATAGGCAGTGACAGTGAAGTTGAGCCTAACTTTACAGAGTTTGAGACTCCGAGTCCGAGTAAAAGAGAAATATACAACGTTTACTACGCGAGCCGAGTCTGTACAATTCGGTTGTATACAAACTGCATTCGCACGAGATTTTCCTGGTAAACACGTTTGTATGTACCGAGAAAGTATTCGAGTCAGCACGCACTGCCGATCAGTAATATTTACTAAATTTAGACTATGTACAATCTCAGAATCCGTGGTAAAGTAAACAGAAACTGGAGTTGATTGTACGTATAGTACAACTAAACTAAGTACAGACTTGGTTCGTGTGATAAACGTATATTCAGATTTCTCTAATAAAACTGAGAGAAGTATATTGGTATCTGTACATATACCTGCCCTGAGTGACAGGTTAACTCAAAATGTCCTTTCTTTATTTTTATACATAGCCTATTTTATACCAACCTAATAAAATGCATTAAGTTCATGGTAATGTGTCAAATTTTCATGACAATCAATCTTTCACAAAATTTCAATATTTCATGAAACTTTCAACGAAACTTTCAAAAACATAAATTTCATGAAATTTTCCAACACTACTCATGAACCTCATCCTCTGGCATCTAGAAGACGTTCGTTCACATTACCAAATGGTAAATGCCAACGAGCATTAACGAAAAATTTATTATCTTTGATTGATGTTCTATAGGCAAATATAGACGTATAGTATTGTATTGTGATAATAAGGAATGGATATGGGTATGGTAAAATTATTGCAATAAAGTAAAATGTCATGTGTACCTTTTATTATTTGTACCATTCTGCTTGTTGTGGACAAATGACATGTCACTTAATGCAATACATTTTCAATTATGTCATCATAGGCTAAGTTGAATATTTACTTGTTTTATTAACACATGTTTACCATTTAAGTAACAATTCATTCGATTTGTTTTTACATCAGAAAATATGAAAATTGAAAACGCTATATGATATGATCTGTACTTCTTCGAGCATATAAAGACTGCATGGGCTGTAGCTGTAGTTAATAATAATAATAATAATGCCTTTGCAAACAGGATATCAAAATCCCACAGTAGTGCAAACATAATACAATACAATATTACACTCAGGAGACAGGAGTAAGTATACAACAAACAATTACAATAATAAAACAAAAAATACAACAGTTACAATAAAACATAATACATAAGACATAAGCAAGTATACCTAAACAACAGCAATAAAATTACATAATTAAAAGTCAAAATAAAGAAAATAAATAAAAAATAAAATAAAAAATAACACTTTGACTACAACGCCTGGATTATTGGATCTGTACCACTTCAAAAATGTATTTTGACTTGTTTGGGCACCTTAATTTCTTTGCCGTTTGCCACCATGCAGAGTTCACACTGAATTGAAGTGTACTATTGAATTGAAATGTACTATCGCCGATCAGGAACCCCTCTACATTGTGTAACAAGATCTTTTAAAGTTGTTTTAAGGTTTCGCATCATTAACCTATGAATATTGGGTTTGTTTACAAATGATTTTAGTTCCTCAAGATAATGTAAGCATTCTTCTACAGATTGATTAGTATTGTCACTTGTGTTCTCTTGACTCACATCTGGTGTAAACATAACTATCGATTCACTATTAGGAACTTTGTTACTTGGACTGATAGTTGTATCCTGAACAACATTCCGCATCCCTAATGAATGTACTTTATTTTTTTTGGTATTTACAGTTTTCAAACGTTAATGCATGATTATGAGATGATATGTATTCTACATTTACCCCCTGTTCACTAACAGCTACTAACATTCGAGCTGGGCAATGTAATGAAGGTATTTGGCCCTTACTCCACTTTTGAGATGTTAATCTATAGTGCTCATTTGACTGTCTATGAGTTTTATTTTGGGCATCAAACTGACATGTGAAGTATAATGATGTTCTACATCATTGCATGTTTTGTGTTCAGCCTTGGTAAAAGAGGAGAACTTTGACACCTCCTCATTTTCTTTCCACTTTTGAAAGGCATCCATGTCTACAAACTGCAAATTATCTATTTGTATTTCATAATCATGATCATCTTTTAAATGTTTTACCATTGCAGTCCTATGGTAAAATTTGAGAGAGCAACTGGGAAAAATACAGACTGTTTTACTAACATGACTGCTTTGGCCGCAAGTCTTTAAATGCCTGCTGAAGGTTTGTCGTGTTTGGTAAATATTGTCACATGCAGCACAAGTACGAGGATACGTGTTAGCGACAGGACCACCACCATTGACATGCATTGAAAGCTTTGAGGCATGCATCACATTACTATGTTTAAAAGCTTGGACACCGTGAGTAGTATCCTGGCATAGGTGATACATGTTTTTTACCGCTGTCCCCTCCTCTTCTATCTTCTTCTGCAATCTTGGGTGTCTTCTTTTCTTCTGTTCCTTGACGGGAGGTGTTGCTAGAGTCGTCTTCTTTTTCATGTCTTCGACGGGAGGTGTTGCTACAGTTGTCTTGTTTCCTCATGGGGACGCGACACTCGACGTTGAGCCAATGGGGGGAACTGCTCCTAAAAGAACGAAAAATTGAATATTTTATTTAGGCTAGGCCTACATTTACACGTTACTAAACCAATTATTTTGAGGGATAGACTGATCCGTTTTTCAAAATTCAAAGACACATAATTATTCAATAAGAGACAAGGTATTTAAAAATTGATTAAAATTTCCATAAGCGTGTTCCCTATTATTCGGGTACTTGACAGCGGAAGAGATAACCCATTGCTAAATGAACGTCATAAATTAGCAGAGGCGAAAACAGGACAAAACTAAAATAACTTGTGGTCATTTATTTATTGGTATAGTTATTACTGTTATTTACTAGGCCTACATTACTTATGGTCAACTATGAGTAGGTAGGGGCAAGTGAATTAATACTGCAGCATTACATCTCCAGAGGTATAATCGAAAATGTTTCACAAGGAAATAGAACATCCATTTTACCGGCAAAATCCAATTGAATTCCATTGAGTTGAGAGTCGTCTTCTTCTTCACGTGAGCATGTAGACCTGCTGCTGCGACTGACGTCTTGGCCTTCTTACTCGCGTGTCGTGGTCGTGGGTGCGGGGTGCCTCACTTCTGCAGTTTCCTCATGGGGACGTGACACTCGACGTTGAGTCAATGGGGGGAACTGCTCCTCCTGGAAAAAGAAAACTGAACATTTCATTTACATTTTCTTTGCAAATGTATTGGAATTAGGGTACTTGACAGTGGTAGGTAACCAAGTACAAAATGGGCAAATCATGTTAGCAGAGGCCAAAACAGTACGGAACTAAAGTCCCTTATTTCGTTGTGGTCATCTATGGGTAGGGGCTTACAGTAATCTGCGTCATTAGACCTAATAGACAATTCGTGAATATAAGCCTACCTTTGAGACGATCGAAGGTTTATTCGTACGGCTCCGCACTGTTTTCTTCTTGTGGTGAACAGAAACCCACTCAGCATGGCATGATGGTAGCGTAGGCAGGCAAGGTGTCATTCTCGATGTTCTCGTTGATGAAGATCTGGTAGTTGCGGATATCACTCTCGACGTTCTCGGTGGGGAAGATCGAGGTTGAGCACTGGGTTTGAGAAGCCCTAGACGAAGCCTCTCAACTAGAAGGAAGCACCCTTCCTTCGACAGATGCAGACCGCTCCGATTCAAATTCGTCTGCAAACAATAAAAAGGGTGACCTTAAGGCATAGGCCTATGTCTAGGGTCTAGGGGCCTACATGCTATGGACCCCTCAGGATCTAGGCCTAGGATGGGCCGAGATTAGGCCTAGGCCTACACGCCTAGGCACAATCTGTTATTAATCAAGAAAACGTACGTAGGTGGTGAGAAAAATAGCTAAACAACTAGGAGCCTAGGCCCTAGAGGTAGGCCCTAGGCCCTACACGCCTATGTGGACGGCCGAGATGGGGTACAATTAGGCCTAGCCTACGCTTACACAGGTCAACGTAGCACAATAACACGTAATTAATAAGGGTTAAAACGTCGCTAGGTGTAGTAGTCATGTAAAGATATGGCCTGCCTAGGCTAAGGTAGCCTAGGCCTAGGCCCTAGAGGTAGGGTAGGGTAGGCCTAGGCCCTAGGCCCTACACGCCAACGTGGACGGCCGAGATGGGGTGCATTTAGGCCTAGCCTACGCTTACACAGGTCAACGTAGCACAATAACACGTAATTAATAAGACTAAAACGTCCCTAGGTGTAGTAGTCATGTAAAGATATGGCCTAGGGCCTACACACATAACCTAAAAGGCCGAGATGGGGCCTAGGCCCACACGCCTAGGTACAATTATCTGTTATTAATAAAGATGCGTGTAAAATAACTTACCACAAGTAAGAGCAGTCGATTCTGTAAACGATACTTTCAATCTAGTCACACCGCAGCGAAGATGGAGCTCTCTGTAATCAGAAATAACAATAATTGCCGTACAATAACATCTAAACACGTTGGAGAATGAAAGCAGTATGGCGGCGGCCCCGCCCGAAGGTAGTCAACAGGATGTAGTATATAACCTAGCGGCCAAGAGTAGTACTACTAGCAGTAGTCGGTAAGGAAGTCGAGTGTCATCCATCCCGGCCTTATCCGACTCCCACAAATTTAAGCGCGTGCTGCCATCTGTTGTGAATGAGTATTACTTTCAGGAACTGAAATCGGGGCTATGGTGGTTCAGTTAGTAATTTTTATACCAACGCTGTTTTAGTGTGGCCAATGAGCCACTGGGGGTCTGAGGAGGTTTAAGTATGTATTGTGTTTTTAATTTTTTTGTTATTAACATAATAAAAGTACTATACCACGTTTGCTGGCAATTGGATAATGAAATTTGAATCAATTGTGGAATTAGTCCCGGATTATTGACTAAAACCATTTTGCAACAAAAAATTGCAGCTCCACAATCTACAATAATCATCCTACATTACGCATACAGCAAAACGTGTGGTTTGCATGCAAAAAAGAGTATTGACAGTACTTTTATTACCATGTAGAAGATTGACAAGGTATGTGGGTATTGGCCAATAATCAAAACAAGTATGAGATACGTACAATTAAAAAAATAACGGAACTCCCCGAGTGGTTTTATCACTACGTCTGATTCAAGATCTTCACCTTCATGTCAGACACAGGTCAAACATCTTCATTGCGGTTTGTATGTAGATCTGTGAAGTATCGGTGGTTGCTGCATCGCTGAATAAATGGTAACAAGTCCATCGTGTCCGCTTTCTTCACACAAGGAACACAATGATTTTTGGGGTACAAAGCTGGTTCGCTACCAAATGCATTTTCATATATAGATGTTTGTAAACTCCATTTAGCTGTTTAATAGCAAGCTAATGAAGTTTGGGTTACAACATAAAGAAAGGAAATACTGTTGTTTGTATTGTTTATTGGCTAATACTAATTTTTAAGGTTAATATTGTATTACAAATCTATATGAGAGCTAGGCCTACCTAGGAGACCTTGTCTTTTCAACAACACTGAAGAGCTAACAAATCTTTATGAAGGTCTAGGCCAAGCCTAGGATGAGTAGAGACTCTTGAATTTAATAGAACTAGACCCTTAATTACCTTTTTTGGCCATTAGCTCACCACTAGTTTCCAGGAATCTTATATAGTCTCCTGTACTCACAGGTCAAACCACGAGAAGGTTGTGAGTTGGACTTGGATAACCTATGATATGTTTACCCAGGAATCTAGTTTAAGACTTATACCTGCAAGCGTAGGCCCTACCCCTACCTTACGACAAAAACACCGTGGCAAAATAAAGGCGTGTCTTCACGGGACAGAGAAACACGTCATAGAACAAACACCGTGGCAAAATAAAAGCGTGTCTTCACGGGACAGAGAAACACGTCATAGAACAAACACCGTGGCAAAATAAAGGCGTGTCTTCACGGGACAGAGAAACACGTCATAGAACAAACACCGTGGCAAAATAAAGGCGTGTCTTCACGGGACAGAGAAACACGTCATAGAACAAACACCGTGGCAAAATAAAGGCGTGTCTTCACGGGACAGAGAAACACGTCATAGAACAAACACCGTGGCAAAATAAAGGCGTGTCTTCACGGGACAGAGAAACACGTCATAGAACAAACACCGTGGCAAAATAAAGGCGTGTCTTCACGGGACAGAGAAACACGTCATAGAACAAACACCGTGGCAAAATAAAGGCGTGTCTTCACGGGACAGAAACACGTCATAGAACAAACACCGTGGCAAAATAAAGGCGTGTCTTCACGGGACAGAGAAACACGTCATAGAACAAACACCGTGGCAAAATAAAGGCGTGTCTTCACGGGACAGAGAAACACGTCATAGAACAAACACCGTGGCAAAATAAAGGCGTGTCTTCACGGGACAGAGAAACACGTCATAGAACAAACACCGTGGCAAAATAAAGGCGTGTCTTCACGGGACAGAGAAACACGTCATAGAACAAACACCGTGGCAAAATAAAGGCGTGTCTTCACGGGACAGAGAAACACGTCATAGAACAAACACCGTGGCAAAATAAAGGCGTGTCTTCACGGGACAGAGAAACACGTCATAGAACAAACACCGTGGCAAAATAAAGGCGTGTCTTCACGGGACAGAAACACGTCATAGAACAAACACCGTGGCAAAATAAAGGCGTGTCTTCACGGGACAGAGAAACACGTCATAGAACAAACACCGTGGCAAAATAAAGGCGTGTCTTCACGGGACAGAGAAACACGTCATAGAACAAACACCGTGGCAAAATAAAGGCGTGTCTTCACGGGACAGAGAAACACGTCATAGAACAAACACCGTGGCAAAATAAAGGCGTGTCTTCACGGGACAGAGAAACACGTCATAGAACAAACACCGTGGCAAAATAAAGGCGTGTCTTCACGGGACAGAGAAACACGTCATAGAACAAACACCGTGGCAAAATAAAGGCGTGTCTTCACGGGACAGAGAAACACGTCATAGAACAAACACCGTGGCAAAATAAAGGCGTGTCTTCACGGGACAGAAACACGTCATAGAACAAACACCGTGGCAAAATAAAGGCGTGTCTTCACGGGACAGAGAAACACGTCATAGAACAAACACCGTGGCAAAATAAAGGCGTGTCTTCACGGGACAGAAACACGTCATAGAACAAACACCGTGGCAAAATAAAGGCGTGTCTTCACGAGACAGAAACACGTCACGTCTGAGGCCTGTTCATCACTTTTTCAGTGCACTCTTCACAGTCATATGGCAACGATTGTGACCGGTTGTCGTTGGTCAAATTAGTGCGCACTCGGTGCATGATCGGCACACAGCGTACATGAGCTGCGTCATGGCATGTGTCGCAACTAATCCAGCTCTCCCCTTTCTTGCTGGACTCGTAGATAGATTGGTCGCAGTAGATACAGATCCAGTCGTCATCTGCATCACCCTTAGAAGTAGGTTTCTTCTTTGCAGGTTTCTTCTTTGCAGCTTTCTTGGCTTTGGCACGGCTGGAGCTAGTGCGTTGGCCACGAACTCTGAAGAAGATACCGCATAAACCATTTTCCTACGTTTGCGGGAACTGGGAACCTCTGATGGCTGGGCCCTTTTCGGCAGCGTGAGAAACTTGGTGAGCGATGGTGAGACGTCTGTCATCTGCTCCGTTGGTCGAGCAGATGAACATGCAGGCCTGACGGGGTCCTGGGCGATCTCGACTAACGTGCCATCTTCTGTGACGCTTATACCACTGAGAGCTGTGTCGATGATGATCTCCACATCGTAGTCGCTCATTGCGTCGTAGGTCTCGACACCGTACCTAGAGCCGTCCGCCAGTTGATCTGCGTATATTATGTCGTTCATGAATGCTTCCAGTCGGTCATCCGCCGACTGGGGTGAAATGGAGGCAGGAGCTGGTGCCGTTGCAGGTGCTGGCGCCGTTGCAGGTGCTGGTGTTGTTGCAGGTGCTGGTGTTGTTGCAGGTGCACCTCTGTACACTGTAAAAAAAAATGTAAATCTACATATCCAATGTACGTGTAAATTTATAAAACGTGTATGTGTTAGGTACACACACCAATACATTATGTGTAATTTTACAATGTACGCCAGTAAACCAATGTAACCACTACATCAGAAGTGTAAAAATGCAATTTTTGTTTGTAATGCTACAGTTTTTTCCGTGTTTTTACAACTCTAGTGTATATGTGAAATTACGAATATGTGTGTAAGTAATATTACAAAATCAAACGTCATTTAACCTATACATACTAACAGTAATTTAACACATACCATACTTTGGTTTCCTAATACAGTTGTAACTTTTCAAGTCTAGTGTATTTGTAAAATTACGAATACGTGTGTAAGTAATATCACAAAATCAAACTAAATTTAATTTATACACACTAACTGTAATTCAACATATACCATATTTTGGATTCCTAATACAGTTGTAACTTTTCAAGTCTAGTGTATTTGTAAAATTACGAATACGTGTGTAAGTAATATCACACAATCAAACTTAATTTAACCTATACACACTAACTGTAATTCAACATATACCATATTTTGGATTCCTAATACAGTTGTAACTTTTCAAGTCTAGTGTATTTGTAAAATTACGAATACGTGTGTAAGTAATATCACAAAATCAAACTAAATTTAATTTATACACACTAACTGTAATTCAACATATACCATATTTTGGATTCCTAATACAGTTGTAACATTTCAAGTCTAGTGTATTTTGTAAAATTACGAATACGTGTGTAAGTAATATCACAAAATCAAACTAAATTTAATTTATACACACTAACTGTAATTCAACATATACCATATTTTGGATTCCTAATAGAGCTGTAACTTAACAAGTCTAGTGTATTTGTAAAATTACGAAAGCGAGTGTAAGGAATATTGCAAAATCAAACGTTATTTTACGTATATACACGCTAACTGTTATTTAACACAGTATATTTCAGTTTCCTAACAGAGTTGTAACTTTACAAGTGTAGTGTGTTTATACAATTACGAATATCTTTATGTGTAAGTAATATGACAACATCAAACATTATCTAACCTATACACACTAGCATACTTTGGTTTCCTATTGAAACGTTACAAAAAAGGGGATCCAACGTAACTCTACAAATATGTGAAAGGCAATAATATTTGTAGACTAGTATATAGTATAGTAAAGTATAGAATAGAAATAATAATAGACTGAGCATGTAGTAGTAAATGATTTGAGGCAGTGGGCAAATTGGAATACCCCTTAGGGCAATCATTTAGTGATTAGCGAGAACGGCGAGGGGGGGGGGGCTCTCAAACGGATCATTCAAGGAAGATACTATAGATTTTTTTTCAAATATAAGTTATAACGTGCATCAACGTGTTCCTATACCCGTACTTGTCGGCAACGTGCGTCAACCCCGCATAATCGATTTTTCCATATTGATGTTCTTTTAATCATGTCTCCCATCCTCAGCTATCAACCAATCATTTTATCCAATAAAAACATAAACATCTTGTGTGTGGGTTGATAAAATTTGGATGATATGAAATATAATTACAAAATGTAGCTTCTCTGTGTTGAAGAAGATACATTGATTTATCCTCAACTTGGAGAGACAATTTCTTTCAAAACAATTAACAATAGTCAGTCACCCAAAAAAAAATTGTTTACTACCCTTGAATGGCAGGGTGCAACGGCGAGGCCTGGTCATAAACATTGGCTGCCAAGGACGCACCTTTTGTTGAGGAGCAGCTTTCACATTTTCACTGTGTAGTTGTTCCGTTTCCGATGGAAGTGGAGACGGCAAACGATGAACAACCTACACAGCGAATGTTCTAGCTAACACCAAAGATTGCTAACACCAAATAATCTAATTCGTGCATTGAAAATGTGGGGAGAAACATTGGTGACCGTAGAGGTGGCTCAGCGGTAAGACGCGAGACTAATTCGGGAGGTCGACGGTTTGATACCGGACTGCAGGTTTTTCCAAGAGTTTCCTCAGTCACAAAACGAATGCTGGAATTAAGTCATACTAACAGCCCTCGGACGTTAATTCACAACTATACCATTACAGCAATACCTATAGTTTGTCACCTGAGACATGGGTTGTCTCTGTGTAGGTTTCGTACGCAAAATTAAAATTATAACTAGCCAAGTATTGAACATTATGTTTACATGTATTTTTTTATCTGCGGCCTTAAACGTACTTTACTGTGGTTGTTGGTTGAATGGGATATATAATCGGATTTGGATTTTATGTAACTCTGTTTGATTATTTGATTATTTAGTACTAAAAAACTAGGCTGTCATATGACGTCAGAGAGTGATTGGAGGACAAAGACAATTGGGAAAGAAAAGGGACGACTCATGAGGTGTACCCTGGGCCAAATTCTACCCCAGGCCCAGATGGTGGGATAGGTCTAACCCTATGTATTTGGAATGTTAATTTAATATGCATTTCCTAGGTGATAGTTTTCATGAATATAATAATAACGTGTCGTGTGACCCATCAAATAAGAATCGATTAACTATAACAAGCTCTTGGTAGCAAAGCATCTTTTTATTTTTACGTATAATACCGGGCTCTTAGAAATTCCTAAGCATTTTTAATACTGCATAGTGCATATACAATTAATATATACCCTATGCATGTGAAACTGTGGGTGTGGATCTCATTGGTGTTTTGTACGACTTTAGTTCAAAACTTCAAATTACTATTTACAGCATAATATATCCCTGATAACATTTACAATAAGCGATTCGTTCATTTAACATCTCTTTAGTAAAACGCTAAGTTTATACATCTCGATTATCACCATCACCTAAACTAACAGTAACGAATTCAATCAATAAAAAATTGATGGGCATTAATAAATTACTTTTAAAAAAACGATATGCTGCATGATAAAAGTACTCAAATACATTACGCAAATTCTAACAAAATATTGTTATATGCTTTAGATAGAATTGATGTCCGACATTTACTTTTACGTATACAATATCTCTTAAATCATTTCAATGAAAAAATGTCTTAGTTCGTAAATTCACATTATTAAAGAAAATAGTGATTTTCCGCAAAACATGACGCGTAGCTTACTTATAAAAGGTACCGTGACGCGCCTTACTTCCAATGAAAGGTGGCAGTGCGCCTCCCTGGTTCGAATACATCACTGCTGCTTGTTAGTAATATACTCCAAGTGACAAATACATAATCAACGTATTAGATGGAGAGCTAGCACCATAAAAGCATTCCCCATAAAAAGGGACGGGGAGCTGAAAAAAAGTATATTCACAAAACACGCGTCTCACTCCTCAACTTGGGTGATTTTAGCCCCACTGGGATCACAAAGGTAAAAATGACACATTCCACTCAAGACAAATTAATCTGATTTTTTGAACAAATCAGAAAATATTGAGTCAGACGGAAGAAGTGAGCTGTGAGAGCTTTACTCAAGTCAAACGTCCTCAAACAGGCCCCAAAATACCACGTCGTCTTACCTTATAAGGTACATGGATGGAGTCAACTTTATTTTGTAGAAAATGTGTTCCTAATGGGAATCCAAAGTGAAATGGACGAGATTTTAGGGGCTTTACTGATCAGACACTCTTTTACCCAAAAATAGCAAATTTGTCACTCATTGATGCGTCTAAACACTACAAAAATATCCGGAAATGTATTGGTAAAGAAAATCATCATCATCATCATCATCATATACGCTTTCAAGATATGTTATAGGCCACTGTCCTTGCCAGACTCCCCTCCCCCCCCCCCCACGACCCATTCCAACAAAGTGATTGTAATTATGTAATTGGAAGATTTTAGACATTGTATGTAATGTATGTCTCCCAATACATACAGTGTGGTGTCATTACCTGTATAGACGGACTTGTTTTCTACGATTACGATCCTATTGAGATTGCGAGCCCGATGCAGACGGAATTACTTGTACATGTCTGGTGATGTCGTCAACATGTCTATTGTCTGTTACGCTATTCACTTCCTTGTGTATTATACTTTATCCCGTACCATTCCCATACCATGCTATCTTCAAATTGTAACATTTACGAATTCCACATTGTTTCATCTATGAGGAAATGCTTTTATTGTAAGGGTATTGCAAAACAATGTTCATCGATCATCAAAATAACCTGCACAGACAAACAATTATTTATCTCTGCTGATAGTGACGTTGACTTGTGACCCGACCATGGTATTGTCAGATTTTGACTATGGTTGGACAATGGCTCTAAGTCTGTGTTGTAGGTTATGTACCCGAAAATATATGTAGGCCTACGCAGATAATTATGTAATTTTATCAAATGAAACTAATTACACTCTGTAAACAGATTCACATCACAATGGTATTCTAATTTACAAATATGTATTTATGGACATAATTCGATGAGGTAAAGTTTGATTGTATACGTCAATTTAAGGACGAATTGTCATTATTATTATTATCGATTGATATTTTCTCACCCAAGACGAGAGCCAATTGTTGACAACACACCAAATTATCTGTGCCGTTTATGATGTGAGCGCCTGTAACCACGCATCGCGGCGTGCGGGTATGCTTGTCTGGTTGCCTGAGTAACGGGGGTTGTCAGGTGCCTAAGTCTATCACATCCGTTATTACACCTTTTTTAGGCTAAATAGGGTGAACGCATGTCCATAACCCAACACTGGCCGTCCTGTGCTGTCAAAGGACGGCTAAATTACAATAAATTTAATTGAATTTATACCTTTTTATGTGTCTTCGAGAAAAAGTGAACTGAGATTTACTTTCTTATTAGTCCTGATTCCGGTATGCAGCAAATATAAATTTAGGTTCTGTTCTGGCTTTGGTTGAGATCAAAAGTAAGTTTAGCTTTAGATTAACCAAAGAATAATACAAATTTATGTTTCGGTTTGTGAACCCAAAATTGAAGTTTGATAATGCAAGGAAGTTTATAACGTTTACTGCATATTAATACTTAAGAAAGGCTGTATTTAATACTTTTTGACTTGGATCGCGACGACAATAAGAGTCATTTAATTTGCTTGTTATTTTAGTAACAATAGAGTGGTCGTCTATGCCACAAATTTCTATCTCAAATTAAATTATTATATTTTGTCTGAAACCTCAAATTTTGCAACGATGCTATAATCGAGACGATGTCTTATTTCTTTGTAAAAATGAAAACACTCCATAAAAGATGAAAAAATACACCCTCATACCCAATTCAGGATTTCAAACCTAAAACGCACATAATATAGTTACAACTACACGTACGTTCTTGAACCGCAATACAAATTGTTGGTCACCTTCACGTACTTCTTGTAAAACTTAGCACAACGTGAAGTGTACTCAAGTAGCATTATTGCCGGTACCGGCTGCTAAAAGATAAACAAAATAATGTTGGTATATTCTGAGTTCAATGTTTCAATTTCAAGGATAAATTTTTGTATGTTACGCATATTTTAGAAAAGTAAAAACGGTGAGTGAACCAACAGCCTTAAAAATATAACGTTTTTTCGATTTCTGTCTCAACTGTAGCTATTAACATTGATAGCCTACCACATAAATTACGATAAAGTAAAAATACTGACATGCAATTATTAGCAAGTGCATTATAGTTTATGTTTCACTATCACTATTGATAATATTAGAATAATTATTCTTTCGCCTACGAACCCGAAACTGTTATTGATATTGCACGGATTAAAAATTTGATTCGTAAAGCTATAATTTGATGCCACGCGTTTCAGTCTTTATCGCTAATAATAAGGGGCCCGATTTTCGCGCCCTTACGTTGTGGATATTATGCAAGGGGTGTGTGTGTGTGTTTAGGGTGTTAAGTGTGTCCGAGGGCTGTTAGTAGGACAAAATCCCAGCATTCACCTTGCAATTGAAGAAACCCCGAGGAAAAACCTCGGGAAAATATTATCAAGATTCCCGGTGACCGGTATAGAACCGGTGATCTAATGAACTAGACTCTCGATCTCTATGTGTGTACTTAGATACGGCTCACTACCACTACAGTAATTCATAAGAAAACGTCATTTCCACAATTGTTTACACTACTACTAATACTACTCCCCCTCTCCCTTCTCCTGTGTGGCGACTGTGAAACGCCGATTTCTTCTTATGTTCAGCCCAATTATTAAACATTACATTATATTTAAAAGTGGTTCATTGACAAACATCGTTGTACGCCCCTGACAGACCGTACCAAATGTATAATGCGCTAACATAACGAGATGTTAGTATTCATTAGTAGTTAGTACCACATATATTACGTACACTTAGATTTAGGCTGTTTAGAAAAATGAACGATCGATACAAACACAAGTTTTGTTTTTAAAAACTCGGCTTTGTAATAATAAAATATCAAAGCTAAAATTGCATCATGTGCTAAATGACAAAAATATGATGTAACGAAAAACTGGCAAGTGAGCCACCGAGAAAGCAATATTGAAGCAATAAGACTTGTTTGTTAAATGAGACCATAAAACCCAGCCCCAAAATCCAACCCCCCCCCCCCCCCCTCCCCCAACCCCAAGCCAGCAACCTTTTGAATGGCCTAACGGTAAAGAATTCCAAGGCGACCCTGCGTCCTCAGTCCGTTAGTAAGAACCCAGCCTTCAGACGAAACACATGCTTCTACGGAAGATGATTATTTCTAGTGCACGATCTAATAACCCAATGTTCTTGATGTTTCAGATAGACGGGGGGTGGGCTTCACTTTGCAACATAGTGGTAGGAAGATATTTGTTATTTGATTCAACGTTTTGCTTTCAGGTCTACAACTGAAGATTTTCAAGGTGCTGAGCAGGGTACCGAGGCGAGATTCCAGATGTTTTCCAGGGCGCTGATGAGAGACTTTTTACTTGTGTGTTTGTTTGCCAGGGTACCGCGGCGAGATTCCAGATGTTTCTCCCAGGGCGCTGATGAGAGACATTTTTTACTTGTGTGTTTGTTTCCCAGGGTAGCGAGCTGAGATTTCAAATGTGTTTTTCCCAGGGCGCTGACAGGGGACAGTTTTTACTTGCGTGTTTGTTTTCCAGGGTGCTGAGAAGAGTAGACTAATGTGTGTTCGTTTCCAAGGGCGCCAAGGCAAGAATCCAGGTGTGTTTTTCCCAGGGCGTTGACATGAAACCATTTTTACTTGGGTGTTTGTTTTCCAGGGTGCTGAGAAAAGAAGACTTTTGCTTGTTCGTTTCCCAGAGCACCAAGGCGAGATTCGAGATGTGTTTTTCCCAGGGCGCCGAGACAAGGCAACAGCTTATCTGTTTGTTTCCCAGGACTCCGATTCGAGATGTCTGGTTTTCCCCATGGCGCTGAGACGAGACGATTTATCTGTTTTTTTTCCAGGGCTCAGATTCTAGATGTGTGTTTTCCCCAGGGCGCATGAGACGAGGACTTGTTTTTCTCAGGGCTCCGATTCGAGATGTGTGTTTTCCTCAGGGCGCTGAGTTGTACTACATACTTGTAAAATTACAAGCAGGATGAGAAAAAGACAAAATAGCTTGTTGTTTTACTACTACATGGGGTATGTAAAATTACCACTGTAGTGGTAGCCCAATAACTTACATGGTAGCATTACACCTACAACATACTTGTAAAATTACAAGGAGAATGGGGAAAAGACAAAATAGCTTGTTGTTTTACTACTTCATCGGGTATGTAAATTTACCACTGTAGTGGTAGCCCAATAACTTACATGGTAACATAACACCTACATTATACTTGTAAAATTACAACTGTAGTGGTAGCCCAATAAATTACGTGGTAACATTACACCTACAACATACTTGTAGAATTACAAGCAGAATGGGGAAAAGACAAAATAGCTTGATGTTTTACTACTACATGTGGTATGTAAAATTACCACTGTAGTGGTAGCCCAATAACTTACATGGTAACATTACACCAACAACATACTTGTAAAATTACAAGCAGAATGGAGAAAAGACAAAATAGCTTGTTGACATACTACTACACAAGATATGTAAAATTACCACTGTTGTGGTATCTCTACCAATTTTTTGTTAAAATTACACATACTATGTACTTGTAAAGTTACAACTTTAAATGTGAAAAAACAATTCAGTATGTAAGTTAACATTGACACGTAAGTTGTATATTTACATTTTAGTAATGTAATCCTACCAAAATATCCATGTTGTATTACATTCATAGTGTACTTGTAACGCAACATATACTGTACTTGGCAGCATTGCTGCCAAGTACAGTATATGTAAAATTACATGAATTTTTTTTACAGTGAGTCTCCTTGAAGGGCGTACCAATAATAGTACATGACTTGCGCCTTCTCGTTTCCCTCGAAGTTGATCCGGCCTGATGCCATGTGGTCTCGGAACTCTCGAAGTAGATTAGGCCCAAGCCATGCTTCCACACTCTGCTTTGGAGTAATAGTGCTGGGCCAAATACTCTCCTCTGCTGGGACGGCAGGGGTATCTACCTCCTGGTCTGCAATTAGCAAGTCGGCTACACATTTGCTATAATCTGGCGCGTGCGGGTCAAAGGGATATAACCCGCACTTTCGGAATGCAGCCTGGACCATTTCCAGATTAATGGTGGCTTCCCAAACAAGTTTGAGTAAAGCAGGAAAATTACGTTTAGTTATGGCCTCGCCGTTGGTCCTGGCTCGATGTCTGTCGATCTCCCTGTGCCAACTCCTTTTCAAAGGGCAAAAAATACCCACATCTGCAGGTTGCAGCAGGTGGGTGGCATTAGGATACAGACAGTACAAGATGATGTTATGATAATGGCAGAACTGGCTGACCTCGACAGAGAGGTGGCTCTTGTGTACGTCAATGAAAAAGAGTACCTTCTCTTCCGGCTGGAGCCACGCATGAAATGCTTTCATGTATGCTAAAAACGCATGTGACTGCATCCAGCTGGAATCCGTGCATTGGTAGAGCCACCCTCCTGGAAATGCACGAATAACATCAAGCGGTATTCGTTTGTATGGGAAGACTACCATAGTTAGCGCAACACTCCCGTCTGCACAAAATGTGCCCAAAACGGTGACGCTCTCCTTCTCACGGGAAGTTGCAACTTGAACCAGGTCTTCACCTTTCACCCCAAGGTATCGGCCGTTTGCCTTGTGGAAAATGAAACCACTCTCGTCGGAATTGTATATTCTTGACGGGTCCGTCAGTACGTCCAAATTACCGGTCTCCTCGAGATAGTTATAAAGGTTGGAAAACCACAACAAAATACTATCGGTTTTGAGGGATGCTCGAGCCTTACTGATGGTCTCAGCTTTTTTAAGCGAGAGCTCGCTATGGCGCAACATAAACTTGAGGTACCAGGTTTCCCCTGGCCGGCCATCCTTAAAGGGCGTCTCCCGCTGATCGTCAAGTATAATTTGCTGGATCGAGTCCAGCAAATTGTCCTTACTGATGGGAAAGGTACGCCGTGCTGAGTCCACCACCCAGTTTTTAGTCGCAAATTCCTCCTGCACAGTGAGGTATGTAACTGGCCCTTTACGGTGGTTGTTAAACCTACCATGCAGGGTATTGTTGATTGTGGTTAGAGGTATTGAATACCTTCGTGAGGGTTCCTTTGGGAAAGCCGTCCCTCTCGGATTGCCAAAATGGCTTCGTTCGAGGTCTCCACCGAGTATGCCTTGTGTGCTTCTCGGCTCATTATAGGCTTAAGCTAGCCGTAGCAAGTCTAAAGAAAGAAAAACCATGTTTATTTTTTATATTTTAATTTATACCATTTTTTATTAGTCATCAATGAGCATAGGAGTGCTCATTGATGACTAATAAAAAATTGTAGTAAGTATGATGTCATCCAGAGTAGCCTAGGCCTAGGCTAAGGCCTAGCCTGTTGCACAATACAAAATTAAGTATGAATCTTATGCTAATTCTGTTTAGGTCTATTAATGTATTTTTTAATATATGTATTATGTAATGTATTATGTATTTTTATATAATTATAATTGCAAATAAACTCGGAAAGGATGGCATCTTGTGTGCTGCTTACACAATGCCTCATTCAATCATTTGGTAGGCCTAGGCTTAGACCTAATGATGTTTTAATTTCAGACTTATCATCATGCATAACTATTGTTAATTGTATGTAATTACTACACATAATATTAACAAACAGAGTACTTAAACGAAGTAATAAGGTGTGTGGATGAGATCAAATAATGGTGTTCCGCTTCTAAAAGGCTTAAAAAAGGTCGCAATCAGTAGTGGAACAGGCCGTTTCACTACTAAAATGTCCCTCTAGAAGTGGAACACTTCTCTATTTTCACGATTTTCTTCTGATTTAAGTAGAAATACATTAAAATAATGGCTAATTATGGAATCCACGGCATGTACCCTACTCATCATCTCGTCATCGATATTCAGTTTTATTTGGAAAAACTCAGTTTGCGAGGCTCTACGCTTGTTTTCTGCTGGGTCCCTGGCCACTTCGGTATTAAGGGCAACGAGCAGGCAGACCTGGTGGCAAAGGCAGCAGCTGAACTGATCATTGCTGATATCGACCTTGTTCCTGTCCCGGACGCCAACAGTGGCTTTAAGAACCACCTGCTGCAACTTGGTGAGGCTCGTTGGGACGCGCTGCAGAACATCAAGCTGCCTGCGTCGAGTGATGCCCTCTCTCTCGGCCCGAGTGCGGCCCCCTTCTTGCAGACTCTCTCGTCGGGAGGAGGTTGTGTTGGCCCATGTGCGGATTGGACACACGCGCCTGACACACGCCCACCTTTTCGACAGGGAAATGATTGCCCCCAGGTGTGATACATGTGATGAAATCTTAACCGTTTAATATTGCCGAAGTCTGCTTCTGATAGGGGCCCTGGTTTGGCGAACTATGGTTTCATCTGAAACAACAAGTTGTATAATGAATGGTGATAAAAAACAAAATAACAATACACATTTTTTTTGCGGTTTGATACCCCTTAATTGCTTAGTATTGAATGTTCAGAAAAGATTAACAATTTTGGTTAAAGATTGTATGAAATACGGTTTTGCATTCTCTAAGTCTACTTGCCCCTTTCCTCCAAAGAGCCCTCAATATCATCTTCATTATCACCCACTCATCGTCTTGATTAGCCAAGTTGCAAAAATATAAGACGTTAAGCCCAAATATCAATCAATCTAAAAAGTTAAAATGGTCACTTTCACCTTCAGCTACTAAAATACCGAATCTATGCAAACTTGTTTTAATGTGTATAAAAACAAGATATTTATTTTTTAGTCTCTCCTACATAATGACTGTATACACTGTACAGTGCTTGCATGCTCTCTCCTACATAATGACTGTATACACTGTACAGTGCTTGCATGCTCTCTCCTACATAATGACTGTATACACTGTACAGTGCTTGCATGCTCTCTCCTATATAATGACTGTATTCACTGTACAGTGCTTGCATGCTCTCTCCTACATAATGACTGTATACACTGTACAGGGCTTGCATGCTCTCTCCTACATAATGACTGTATACACTGTACAGTGCTTGCATGCTCTCTCCTACATAATGACTGTATACACTGTACAGTGCTTGCATGCTCTCTTCTACATAATGACTGTATACACTGTACAGTGCTTGCTTGCTCTCTCCTACAAAATGACTGTATACACTGTACAGTGCTTGCATGCTCTCTCCTACATAATGACTGTATACACTGTACAGTGCTTGCATGCTCTCTCCTACATAATGACTGTATACACTGTACAGTGCTTGCATGCTCTCTCCTACATAATGACTGTATACACTGTACAGTGCTTGCATGCTCTCTCCTACATAATGACTGTATACACTGTACAGTGCTTGCTTGCTCTCTCCTACATAATGACTGTATACACTGTACAGTGCTTGCATGCTCTCTCCTACATAATGACTGTATACACTGTACAGTGCTTGCATGCTCTCTCCTACATAATGACTGTATACACTGTACAGTGCTTGCATGTTCTCTCCTACATAATGACTGTATACACTGTACAGTGCTTGCATGCTCTCTCCTACATAATGACTGTATACGCTGTACAGTGCTTGCATGCTCTCTCCTACATAATGACTGTATACACTGTACAGTGCTTGCATGCTCTCTCCTACATAATGACTGTATACACTGTACAGTGCTTGCATGCTCTCTCCTACATAATGACTGTATACACTGTACAGTGCTTGCATGCTCTCTCCTACATAATGACTGTATACACTGTACAGTGCTTGCATGCTCTCTCCTACATAATGACTGTATACACTGTACAGTGCTTGCATGCTCTCTCCTACATAATGACTGTATACACTGTACAGTGCTTGCATGCTCTCTCCTACATAATGACTGTATACACTGTACAGTGCTTGCATGCTCTCTCCTACATAATGACTGTATACACTGTACAGTGCTTGCATGCTCTCTCCTACATAATGACTGTATACACTGTACAGTGCTTGCATGCTCTCTCCTACATAATGACTGTATACACTGTACAGTGCTTGCATGCTCTCTCCTACATAATGACTGTATACACTGTACAGTGCTTGCATGCTCTCTCCTACATAATGACTGTATACACTGTACAGTGCTTGCATGCTCTCTCCTACATAATGACTGTATACACTGTACAGTGCTTGCATGCTCTCTCCTACATAATGACTGTATACACTGTACAGTGCTTGCATGCTCTCTCCTACATAATGACTGTATACACTGTACAGTGCTTGCATGCTCTCACCTACATAATGACTGTATACACTGTACAGTGCTTGCATGCAGGGGCGTAGCGAGGGGGGGGGATCAGGGTGTTCGATCCCCCCCCGAAATAATAATAATAAAAAAAATGTATCTTAAAAGCGCAATTATACTCCTATTCGTAGATTATAATTACAATTATTATTCCATCGAAAAACCTTTTTCTCGGATAATTATAAATCCAATGCTTCTAATGGGTCCGAAACAAATTACAGTGTCGGCTGCAAACTACTCTGTATTCTGGAAAAACATACATTTAGCCGCTCCCCCACCCCCCTTCGGCAATGTTTTTTAAGGGTTACCACCCATCCTGGAATGACTGGGACAGTCCCGTTTTTGAAGGGAATGTCCCGTGTCCCGACTTCACGCTACCTAGACGACAAAAATTCCGGTTTTGAGGTAACGTTTACACAACATCTAAAAATTAGCAAACTACGAATCAAATTCGCCTTAAAACTAGTTTTTGGCACCTAAAATTAACAGCCTTCAAAAAAATTTGCGCCTTCGGCGAAAATGCCTCCGGCGGCTGGGGCTTCGCCCCAGACCCCAGCTTATCCACGCCACCTCGTTTTCGGAAATAGTCATCCCCCCCCGAACCAAAATCCTGGCAACGCCCCTGCTTGCATGCTCTCTCCTACATAATGACTGTATACACTGTACAGTGCTTGCATGCTCTCTCCTACATAATGACTGTATACACTGTACAGTGCTTGCATGCTCTCTCCTACATACAGACTGTATACACTGTACAGTGCTTGCATGCTCTCTCCTACATAATGACTGTATACACTGTACAGTGCTTGCATGCTCTCTCCTGCATAATGACTGTATACACTGTACAGTGCTTGCATGCTCTCTCCTACATAATGACTGTATACACTGTACAGTGCTTGCATGCTCTCTCCTACATAATGACTGTATACACTGTACAGTGCTTGCATGCTCTCTCCTACATAATGACTGTATACACTGAGCAGTGCTTACATGCTCTCTCATACATAATGACTGTATACACTGTATAGTGCTTGCATGCTCTCTCCTACATAATGACTGTATACACTGAGCAGTGCTTGCATGCTCTCTCCTACATAATGACTGTATACACTGTACAGTGCTTGCATGCTCTCTCCTACATAATGACTGTATACACTAAACAGTGCTTGCATGCTCTCCTACATAATGACTGTATACACTGTACAGTGCTTGCATGCTCTCTCCTACATAATGACTGTATACACTGAGCAGTGCTTGCATGCTCTCTCCTACATAATGACTGTATACACTGTACAGTGCTTGCATGCTCTCTCCTACATAATGACTGTATACACTGTACAGTGCTTGCAAGCTCTCCTACATAATGACTGTATACACTGTACAGTGCTTGCATGCTCTTTCCTACGGTATGACTGTATACACTGTACAGTGCTTGCATGCTCTCTCCTACATAATGACTGTATACACTGTACAGTGCTTGCATGCTCTCTCCTACATAATGACTGTATACACTGAGCAGTGCTTGCATGCTCTCTCCTACATAATGACTTTATACACTGTACAGTGCTTGCACGCTCTCTCCTACATAATGACTGTATACACTGTACAGTGCTTGCATGCTCTCTCCTACATAATGACTGTATACACTGTACAGTGCTTGCATGCTCTCTCCTACATAATGACTGTATACACTGTACAATGCTTGCACGCTCTCTCCTACATAATGACTGTTTACACTGTACAGTGCTTGCACGCTCTCTCCTACATAATGACTGTATACACTGTACAATGCTTGCACGCTCTCTCCTACATAATGACTGTTTACACTGTACAGTGCTTGCACGCTCTCTCCTACATAATGACTGTATACACTGTACAGTGCTTGCATGCTCTCTCCCACATAATGACTGTATACACTGTACAGTGCTTGCATGCTCTCTCCTACATAATGACTGTATACACTGTACAGCGCTTGCATGCTCTCACCTACATAATGACTGTATACACTGTACAGTGCTTGCATGCTCTCTCCTACATAATGACTGTATACACTGTACAGTGCTTGCATGCTCTCTCCTACATAATGACTGTATACACTGTACAGTGCTTGCATGCTCTCTCCTACATAATGACTGTATACACTGTACAGTGCTTGCATGCTCTCTCCTACATAATGACTGTATACACTGTACAGTGCTTGCATGCTCTCTCCTACATAATGACTGTATACACTGTACAGTGCTTGCATGCTCTCTCCTACATAATGACTGTATACACTGTACAGTGCTTGCATGCTCTCTCCTACATAATGACTGTATACACTGTACAGTGCTTGCTTGCTCTCTCCTACATAATGACTGTATACACTGTACAGTGCTTGCATGCTCTCACCTACATAATGACTGTATACACTGTACAGTGCTTGCATGCAGGGGCGTAGCGAGGGGGGGGATCAGGGTGTTCGATCCCCCCCCGAAATAATAATAATAAAAAAAATAGATCTTAAAAGCGCAATTATACTCCTATTCGTAGATTATAATTACAATTATTATTCCATCGAAAAACCTTTGTCTCGGATAATTATAAATCCAATGCTTCTAATGGGTCCGAAACAAATTACAGTGTCGGCTGCAAACTACTCTGTATTCTGGAAAAACATACATTTAGCCGCTCCCCCACCCCCCCACTGTACAGTGCTTGCATGCTCTCTCCCACATAATGACTGTATACACTGTACAGTGCTTGCATGCTCTCTCCCACATAATGACTGTATACACTGTACAGTGCTTGCATGCTCTCTCCTACATAATGACTGTATACACTGTACAGTGCTTGCATGCTCTCTCCCACATAATGACTGTATACACTGTACAGTGCTTGCATGCTCTCTCCTACATAATGACTGTATACACTGTACAGTGCTTGCATGCTCTCTCCCACATAATGACTGTATACACTGTACAGTGCTTGCATGCTCTTTCCTACATAATGACTGTATACACTGTACAGTGCTTGTATGCTCTCTCCTACATAATGACTGTATACACTGAGCAGTGCTTGCATGCTCTCTCCAACATAATGACTGTATACACTGTACAGTGCTTGTATGCTCTCTCCTACATAATGACTGTATACACTGAGCAGTGCTTGCATGTTCTCTCCTACATAATGACTGTATACACTGTACAGTGCTTGTATGCTCTCTCCTACATAATGACTGTATACACTGAGCAGTGCTTGTATGCTCTCTCCTACATAATGACTGTATACACTGAGCAGTGCTTGCATGTTCTCTCCTACATAATGACTGTATACACTGTACAGTGCTTGCATGCTCTTTCCTACATAATGACTGTATACACTGTACAGTGCTTGTATGCTCTCTCCTACATAATGACTGTATACACTGAGCAGTGCTTGCATGCTCTCTCCAACATAATGACTGTATACACTGTACAGTGCTTGTATGCTCTCTCCTACATAATGACTGTATACACTGAGCAGTGCTTGCATGTTCTCTCCAACATAATGACTGTATACACTGTACAGTGCTTGTATGCTCTCTCCTACATAATGACTGTATACACTGAGCAGTGCTTGCATGCTCTCTCCAACATAATGACTGTTAACACTGTTTAGTGCTTGCATGCTCTGCAGATTTAATAATATTATTATTATTATGTTTATTATTATTATTATTATTATTATTTTTCACACACACAAATTTATATATATATATATGTATCCTGACCCCATTTCATGTGAAAGTAAGGCAAACACCACCTTCAGCAAAAACGAACGCCACCGCATCAGTGCTTTTCTCGGACAAAATGGCTTATCCCTCAAAATTAACAATAGAACCGCGCCGCCCCGCACCTCCACCTTCTACAGCAGTGGGTATACAGACAACGCGCACCTGGGCTGTCAGTAGTCAGTCGACATTTAGGCTCTTGAATGAGAAGGACGTGATAGGGACTCGTGAACATGACATATGCAATTCTGGCGAAATGTTGAGGAATGGGTGACAGACTTCGGTCTGCACCAGTATACTCACACAAGCGGCGGAATATCCCGGTAGACAACAAATCCATATAAATATATATATATATATATAAAAAATAAATAAAATTAGTAGACTATCAAAAGAATGACAAAGTGTAATTAAATTATCCATGGCAGCATTTGCAGACTGTTCTATTTAAAAATGTCAGTTTGTTCTAGCTTCATAACGGAACCGCCAAAGCTGGTCATTATCCTCGTCTGTCAGTCATCGCTGTCAGTCTTCGCTTGCATGAAGGTTTATGATTATTGGCCCAACTCCCTGGGTATCCATGCCCATTTCTGTGGTCCTTATCAGTTTTTCACGGTGGTCGACTCGTTTTGACCCATTCCGCTGCTGTTATGGCCTCTAGGGCATCCTCGCAAACTTTTTTTTGTGTTTTCCACTGTGTGTTCTCCGTTCCACCCAATAATGTCATTGAAGCTTTGTTTGGTAGAAGGCCCTATTTACTAACAAATTGAACAGGTTAGTGCATTTAGCTTTATCCCTAAGAAGCAGTTTAATTACGTGACTCTAGCAACCACAGTGGAACTAGAGTTGCAAGCATAAGTTTAAATTAAAATAAAAACGGCCATAGTAACCATAGGATTCAGCCCGTCTGGGCCTGGGGAAAAATATACCCATAGTGACTCTGCTAGTCGTAAGAGGCGACAAAAGGAAGCCCGGTTACTCCTTCCCCCCCCCCCCGTCCCACTGTCCCACTGAATAATTCTCCTCCACTTGGCCCTGCCCTTCCTTGCTGGACTCCCGTATGACGACTCACGCGACGTACAATGGATCTGATTCGGATGTGGCTTTATTCTTCATTATCATCTTTTTCATCTTCATTATCACCCTCTCATCGTCTCGATTAGCCATCGTTGCATAAATCTGAGTCGTTAAGCCCCATTAATTAATCAATCAATTGATCTATTCCCAGTGTTATTTGTTTTATCTTTGCTATCTCTCCTCACTATATACCCCTATCCATTGTCACAACAGTCAAGATACAATTCAAACTGGTCGGTCCAATACCTCCAAGACCAACCAAATGAAAAAAGAAGAAGAAGAAGAACTCGACACACGGAAGTGGCACTCGCCCATGCATAAAGGCCAAACCAGCAATGTCTTAAAATGTGTGTTCTTCATAGGTTATAAGAACTCACTTTTTACACAATAGTAATCAGTATCTTCAAGGTTTTGTAACTGGGCATCATCTAATTTAAATCCACCTTTTTTGTCTGAAACAACCATTCAGTTGCAAGATGGCGGAGGACGATATCACAAGGATCGTTATAACCAAGCCTGGTGTCCTGGCGTTCGGTGATGGCCTGCCTGCTGGACCGAGCATTGAGTCGTTCTTCCAAGATGAGACCGTCGTTCAGGTGTCTTGCGGTTCGGACCACTCTGCAGTTGTCTGCGCATCCGGCCGAGTCTCCACTTTCGGGAAGAATCAAGACAACGGATGGATGAAGAACGATGGTGACCAGGTCACTGAGCCGTGGCTTGTTGGCACTCTCAGCTCTGTTAGTATAACTCGAGCTGTTTGTGGAATTGGATACACCATGTTCCTCACTGACAAGGGTGAGTTATATTCATGTGGGATGAATGATCAAGGTCAGTTTGGCCTCGGTCACATCAAAAAAGCCCACACACCCGTCCTGGTTGCCGGTCTGCCGCCCATCAAGAAGGTTGCTGCTTGTCTGCACACGGTGGTTCTTGCCGACGGCGGTGAGGTGTGGGTGTGTGGATACAACAAGTTTGGCCAATTAGGACTTGGTCATACAAACCAGCAAACCTGATTCACCCACGTGACCAACCTCCCCGAGGCCATCATTGACATTTCGTGTGGCGGGTACCATACAGTTCTTGTCTCGGCCTCTCGGGCACTCTTGATAACTGGGCGGAATAACGATGGCCAGCTTGGTCTTGACGTAGCCGAAACCTTGTCCAGCTTCACGCGAGTATCGACGCCGTCATCAGCCGTGGCTGCCGTGTCCTGTGGTTATTACCACACTGTGGCCCTCAGATTCAACGGGACGACCTGGGCTTGGGGGTAATAATGAAAATGGTCAGTTGGGTACCGGTGACAGGGTTAAGAGATCCGCCCCCTCTCGAATGATTGGCCTCGAGGACTAGACTGTCTCCCAGGTCATCGCTGTTCGCGCAACACTTCGATGTTGACACAGGAAGGGGATGTGTTTGGATGCGGTAGTGGACTAAGTGGTCAGTTGGGTCCGCGGAAGGAATCCTTTTCGGTGGCGACTCGGTTGCTGAAGTCACCTGGGCTGATTGTTCAACAGGTGGTCTTTGCTGAGACGTATTCTTTACTCTTGATAGTTAAGAAGGCAAACATCACACCGGCACCTCAACGAGAGATCCGTGTTGCAGAGAGGGGCGACCGGGTGAGGAATGGTACAACAGAATTAGAACGGAACATCATGACCACTCTCGAGTGTCCTGTTTGCTTCAAGGTCATTATCAATCAATAATGTCTGTCAATCGAGACAGTCTGGTCCTCGAGGCCAATCATTCGAGAGGGGGCGGATCTCTTAACCCTGTCAACGGTACCCAACTGACCATTTCCATTATTACCCCACGCCCAGGTCGTCCCATCGACTCTGAGGGCCACAGTGTGGTAATAACCACAGGACACGGCAGCCACGGCTGATGACGGCGTCGATACTCGCGTGAAGCTGGACAAGGTTTCGGCTACGTCAAGACCAAGCTGGCCATCGTTATTCCGCCCAGTTATCAAGAGTGCCCGAGAGGCCGAGACAAGAACTGTATGGTACCCGCCACACGAAATGTCAATGATGGCCTCGGGGAGGTTGGTCACGTGGGTGAATCAGGTTTGCTGGTTTGTATGACCAAGTCCTAATTGGCCAAACTTGTTGTATCCACACACCCACACCTCACCGCCGTCGGCAAGAACCACCGTGTGCAGACAAGCAGCAACCTTCTTGATGGGCGGCAGACCTGCAACAAGGACGGACCGGTTGAGGTGGGTCCCTCCTCGTGGTGACCGGTTCCCGCAAAGAGGGCTCTCGTGCACAGCTTCATTCTGCCTTCATCATCCTTTCTCTTCTTACTTTCATCACCTTCTTCCTCATCCGTGCCGGCCCTCTTAGCGATCCAAACGCCCCCCAGTCTCCCCCCCCCCGAAATGTTTTTTTACGGTTTGTTCCCCTGATGACAGCCCTAGCAATGATTAGGTTATGATTCGACTCTGATTGATTTGACAGCACTTGGGCTTGGGCACAGATTGCGTCGGTTGTATGCCCAGTGCAGGAGGTCCCTCTAGGCACCGTCCCAGGGCCGGGGCCCGACTGCACTGGTAGAAGGCCGATTGCGTCTGTGTCCCATCCGGACGTGAAATTAGCACTTTCCCTCATACCTCCCGATGCACGCAGAAATCGTTAACTGGCTCTACTTCATGAATGGTGTATGTTGTAATGTCTAGCTGCCCCATGAAATAGACCCTGTTCCGTTTCCAAGACCGTAGGTGGTAGAACCAACACGGGTTAGTTGAGTCTGTCATTGCGGGAAACTTTTGTAGGTTGTTTTTAGTTCACCATTTCTTCTAGCACAAGCAACGCCCCTGGGAACCCCCCTCCCCCTTCAATCTCAAACACCCCCCCAATAAAAAGCAACAAACGTCCCCGATCTTTGTTCGACACCCCGATCACGCTAGATACTGTACTCAAATCATTTACAACTACTAAAACTCAGCCACGATATTTTGTTATTCAACGAGAGGACGAAAAATCATTTCTTACAAAGTCGCCCTTCGTTATTGTCAAAAAGCTCTTCAATGTATTGCAGGCACCGTAAAAAATGCCAGAAAGCTACGAACTGGTACTATTCTAGTGAAAACTACTTGGATAAACAATCCGAATTACTATCTAAGGCAACGTCATTTGGTAACCGTTACAACATTTCGGTTAAACCTCACACCAGCTTAAACACATCTAAGGGAGTCATAAGATGTCCCGATCTTTTGTACGCAAGCGACGAAGGGATTAAAGAAGAACTTGCCTCCCAAGGTGTTATTGATTTGTACCGTATTAAATCACGCATTGATGGTCAACTTAAGCCAACCGCAACAATTATTCTCACCTTCAGAACCCCCAAACTCCCGAACAAGATAGTTGCTGGTTTCCACATTGTTAGGTTGCACTCCCTTGCAACCGTCACAGGGGCAGTGGAATGGTGGGACGGTTGAGTGATGCAGTGAAGTAGTCACTAAGGCGGTGGAGTGTTGCGGTGGTCTACGCTTGGATGGCGGTGAATGCTGTTTTTGTCTTTTCTTTTAATAAATGTAACAACAATGGAAAAAGATTAGCGTCATGATTGAAATGGCCAAGTGAGTTGTATTTAAAAAAGGCTGTTAATAAAGTAATAAAGTAAGGGAACTAGCAAGGAATTATTATTTCATTCTCTAGACATAGCAACATCCTGGGGGGTGAGTCTCGACTTCCTCGTGGAAACGAAACTTTCGACAGGCTGAAATCTATTCTTGACCAATCGGAACCATGTGGCGCGTTTTAAGTATTTTCCACAGTCTACTAGCGGTGAATCAGTGAATCATCCAGGTGGCGGTGGGTATTGTCATTAAAGCATTATCATATTTTGTTCTGATAAACATGTCAAACGGGCACTACATTAACAATAAGTAAGCTAATACTTTATTACAACACATTATATTAGGTTCCATATATTATATAGACTAGGCTGTAGTACTACGTTACTAATGTAGGCCTATTAATGTAGGCCTAGGCTTATTGTAGCCTAGCAATGGCCTAAACTAAAAGAGTTGGGCCTAGACCTAGGCTAGACCTAGACCACGCGATCTTCTGACGTCACTTTCGACTGTGAAAAGTAATTCCATCTGCAATTTGGCTTTCGAAATCCAACCTACAGACGAAAGTGACGTCAATTCATCACGTGGTGAAGTCCTAGCCTAGGCCTACATTAATAGGCCTACATTAGTAACGTAGTACTACAGCCTAGTCTATATAATGTATAGATTCTAATATAATGTGTTGTAATAAAGTATTAGCTTACTTATTGTTAACTTCGTGCCCGTTTGACATGTTTATCAGAACAAATGATAATGCTTTAATGACAATACCCGTAACCCACCGCCACCTGGATGATGCACTGATTCACCGCTAGCAGACTGTGGAAAATACTTAAAACGCGCCACATGGTTCCGATTGGTCAAGAATAGATTTCAGCCTATCGAAAGTTTCGTTTCCGCCAGGAAGTCGAGACTCACCCCCCAAGACGTATAAACGTACGTACCAAATCCCGTGAGATGTTTGTCCTGCCATAGATTTGGTCATACGAAAAACCATTGTAAGAATGCGCCTACCTGCCGGGTTTGTGGTCTTGATTACCATGAAGGTACTGTCTGCACATCCCCAACATAATGTATTAATTGCCAAAATCCCCACATTGCCTCCTCCCGAGATTGCCCGAGATTGCCCGAGATTGATTGAAGTGGATCGAGGAGAGGAAAAACTAACCCCACCGCACCGGTGCTTTCTTCATGCAAGATGGCCCAGCCCTGAAAATTAACAATAGAACCGCGTCGCGCCGCCCCGCACCTCCACCTTCTACAGCAGTGGGGATACAGACAGCGCGCGCATCGGCTGACAATTGTCAGTCGACGCTAGGCTCTTAAATGAGAAGGACGTGATATGAACTCGTGAACATGCCAGATGCAATTCTGGCGAAATGTCGAGCAATGGGTGACAGACTTCGGTCTGCACCAATATACTCACACTATCTATTACTTAGCTATGTTGCCTCATTGGCGGGGTCACCTAAGAACCCTGCCTATGACATAATACTAAATCCACCATACCAAGACCGTTACACCATTAGACAGAAGTCCACTCGACCAGCAGGTATTCGATCCCTCGAACTAAAGATTTGTCTAGATATTACCCCACCTCTTTTTTTTACCAATTCTTTTGCCGCTGTCCCTCCATGGATGATACTTATGCCCAAATGCATCACCCTGCCCAAGGACTGCTACCTTATCGTGGTGGGCAGGTTTGCGTGCTTTGTTGATCCCGAGAGCTATACCGGCGGAAGCGTATGCTTCTGGTAGGGCCACCCTAGCCGGACTGGTCGAGGAGGAGAAGTCAGACGAAGTGCAGTCCACACCCCAATCCCCTTACCTCCCCTTTCCCCTTTCCTCACGCGCCCTCCTACTTGCCCCTTTCCTCCAAACAGCCCCCTATTTCATCTTCATTATCACCCACTCATTGTCTCGATTAGCCTCGTTGCAAAAATATGAGACGTTAAGCCCAAATAATCAAATGACTGTGTAGCGTATTTAGATAAGAACTGTGTCGCGTAGACACAAAGTAACTGTGTAGCGTATTTAGATAAGAACTGTGTCCGCGCGTGATTTGCGATCGGGTGTCTTCGGCGCGGTGCGTGCATCGAACTTGTAGCGTCGTCTAGTATACAAATAACTGTTCTATAAATACTGCGTAATATTACTTTTATTTCCTCTTTTTAGAGATACAAAACACTTCTGCATTTCCCTTTTTCAACAATACCCATTCTGTCTTTTCACCGCCTTCTCACTATTTCCATTCCTATAACTTAATCTGAATACTCCACGGTCTTCTTGATGCTTTATACAATTCCAATTACACCGCCTTCTTACTATTTCCATTCCTATAACTACAATACTAATCTAAACTACTAATAACTAATATAGTGTAAGCAGGCACACCGTGACATTCTCCCCCCCTTAGTCGTGAACCGTAGACTTGGACTTCCTCGGGCGTAAAACTCGGCGTTGCTGATATTCCACTGTTGTAGCCCAAGAAGGACTCGATACCCATTTCTTAAGATGGTCAGCATTCGCTCTTCCCATACATTTGCCAGACTTAGGATCGACTAACTCAAAAGAGTTAGTGGCAATCTGTCGAGTGATTTGATAAAGTCCGGAGTGGCGTGGAGCTAAACCAGCAGACACTGCCATCGCTGCATCACTGAGAACGTGAGCGTCCCGCAAAACTAGATCACCAACAACAAAGTGGTTTGGTTGACGACGGACATCATAGTTTTGTTTAGACTTAGCTTGAGCCGCGCTTGCACGAATCCTCGCCCAGTGCCATGCGTCTGTTAATCGATGTTTGAGGTCCACGGCATATTCATGAACTTGGACGGCTGATGAATCCTCGTCGAGAGGGTCCCTGCGATCCCAGGGTGCGTGCAGGTCTCTGCCGTAGGTTAGAGTAGCAGGAGAGTACCCAGTTACCTCACTTACTGCGGTTCTTAATGCAAACGCTAAAGCATGAAGATGACGATCCCAATCTCGGTGGTTATCGCAGTAGGCTCGAATGCTTGTTTTTAGGGTACCATTATGCCTCTCCACCTGTTGCCCACAAGGCCTGTAAGGAACAGTATGGCGATCAGAAATGCCAAACAATGCCATCGTGCTTTTCCAGATGGCACTGACAAATTGTTTGCCGTTATCGCTCGAAATGGCATCAGGGAATCCATGACGACAGAAAAATTCTTCTAGTTTGGATGTTATTTGCTTAGTAGTCGGGGAACGTAAAGGAAAAATTTCCGGGTTCAAACTGTCAATGTACTTCTGTCTCGTATTGCGGCGTTATTAAAAATAATAACATTGCTCAGGGAAGAAGTTATCTCTGAAGAAGGTAACATACAACTATGGAGTTGTATCTTACAACCACCTAGGCCTAGTTCGGCACTCCCACTTGACATGTGTTCGGCAAACAATCGAGGTGGCCGTGGGGAGACGCGACGCGAGAAAACATAAACTTGACCATGTCTGACGCGAAGGATTCCCCCTTCGGGCCCCCCCCCCCCCCACCAACCCGCGAGCTCGCGTGGAACTCGGCCGCTGATTGGAGCTCGCGCCTTCGCTTCGCTCCCAACGCTTAGCTGTAAACCCACCATTAGTCGATAAAGGGCGTTGGTAACCCCTTTATTGCAGTGGTTTTAAGTGTGACTATTTCATTATATGATATTCTGTGTTTTCTTTTCGGAGTGCAGCCACGTTAGAAGCGTCTTCATCCCCTACCAAAACTTGAACTGCCAGGTTAGCCTGTTCCAACACTTCACTCTTAGTAACCAGCTGGACTGCGATGTCGGGTTCCATGGCTTTGGCTCGTCCATGCCATTTCACTCTACAGTCGTGCTTGTCCTTTGGAATCCCCCTTTCACACCGACGGCACTTCTTGCACCGCTGCAGTTCACCTCCCTAGTTTAGAAGATTCCACATGTTTTCGTATCCGGGAAGAACTCCTGATGTTACAATTTCAATATCTGGGTTGGCATTCAACAGAGCCACAACCAGATCTGCAAAGTCTTGGATAAACATCTATTGTATTAAAAAAAATAGTTTTGAATACAACATGTGTATGGTACATGCCTTAATCACAGGTCACATGTTTATGTATTAATAAATTGATTGGCAATTATGATTGTCTAGGCCTAGTTGAACACATGTTGAAGCATGACAGAAACTAAAAAAATACAATTAAAGGCTAGGTGTAAACAAAAAATGGTTGACATATAGGACTCCATTTTAAATATAGTAGCAAAGCAAGCCAAAAATCCGAACTTCCAATGAAATACGCAACAACGTACCTCGACAGTCCGCCTTCTCGGTATGTCGTTAGTGCCAACGTAGATCCCCAAACAACGAAAGAATGGTGCACATTGTATGGCAACAGGCCGGAGTTCATTAACTGTGCACCCCGAAACAGAAATAACAGATATATTGTCATTTAGGGCACCCTTGAATTCTTTGACAATCGAGTTCCCTAAAATCAAAATAGATCGCATCTTAAGAGAAAAGAGAATGGTTCACTATATGTTAACAAAGACAACCTTGAATTTTATTTTGACAAGTTTTTAGTTGGTCTCGAAGTCGGATATTGAGATTATTCCGGTCAGTTGGTTGGATCAATCGGTGGCTCCCAGATTGTCGAGACTCGTGAAGACTGGTGGATCTGCTATGGACAGTATAGGCAAAAAATATGATTGCATGGAGAATAAATTATGTTACAGAAAACTTCGACAACAATAAGGCAGGATTAAAGCTTGTAATATATGAAATTGGTGGGGCACAATCGACTCCCATCCCCTTAAGCCTGCCCAGGGACTGCCTTATCATGGTAGGCAGGTTTGAATGCTTTGCTGATCCCAAGAGCTATGCCGGCGGAAGCATATGCTTCTGGTAGGGCCACCCTAGCCGGACTGGTCGAGGAGGAGAAGTCAGACGAAGGGCAGTCCACACTACAATCCCCTTTCCTCCCCTTTCCCCTTCGCTCACGCGCCCTCCTACTTGCCCCTTTCCTCCAAAAAGCCCCCAATTTAATTTTCATTATCACCCATTCATCGTCTGGATTAGCCAAGTTGCAAAAATATAAGACATTAAGCCCAAATATCAATCAATCATTAAGTGGAGTGAGAATAAAACTAAGTCTTGTTAGCGTCGTCCTCTTCAGTTTTCGTGCTGTTTAGTTTCCCAAGTAATTGACTCTGGCACGGCGTGGAAGCTGCTGGCTGACGCGCGGTCCGTTTCTTGAAGGTTCCAAGACCTCGTGGTAAAACTGTTTCCCCGATCACGATGGTGAACCGCGGTGAACCTCACAGGTCGGTAGCTGGGATGGACACAGAAACACTAGCTGCATAAATTGCAATTCCTAGGGAAGAGTTTCACCCGTTGAGTGGGAAATATAATCAATATCTTACATAATAAGTTATATTAATCAACACGTTAGCCTATATATTTCTCACTCAACGGTTTCATCCTGCCCAGGGACTGCTACCTTATCGTGGTGGGCAGGTCTGTGCGCTTTGATGATTTCTCGAGCTATGCCGGCGGAAGCGTATGCTTCTGGTAGGGACGAAATGCAGTCCACATTGCCCCACTCCCTTTCCCCCCCCCCCTTCCCTTTTCTCCCCGCCCTCCTACTTGACCCTTTCCTCCAAACACCCCCCTAGTTCATCTTCATATATCACCCACTCATTGTCTCGATTAGCCTCGTTGCAAAAATATGAGACGTGAAGCCCAAATATCAATCAATCAAACGGTTACATCTTTAGTCATCAAACCACTCAAACGAAACTCAAATTGTACTTCCATTGCACCTTCAGTAAAAAACTAACGCCCCCGCACCAGTGCTTTCTTCATGCAACTTGGCCCAGCCCTCAAAATAAACAATAGAACCGCGCCGCCCCGCACCTCCACCTTCTACAGCATTGGGTAATGGCTATACAGACAACGCGCGCCTCGGCTGACAATAGTCAGTTGACGTTAGGCTCTTGAATGAGAAGGTCGTGATAGGGACTCGTGAACATGCCAGATGCAATTCTGGCGAAACGTGGAGCAATGGGTGATAAACTTCGGTCTGCACCAATATACTCACACTATCTACTACTTAGCTAGCCTCCTTGGCGGGGTCACCTAAGAACCCTGCCTAGGACATAATACTAACCACCATACCAAGACCGTTACGCCATTAGACAGAAGACTACTCGACCAGCAGGTATTCGATCCCTCGAACTATTGAATGGCCTAGATATTACCCCACCCCTTGTTTTTACCAATTCTTTTGCCGCTGTCCCGCCATGGATGCCCTACTGTGGCAGAGGTCAGTAAGCAAGATCCTAGGGTACATGGCCGGTCGAGGTGGGTCCCTCCTCGTGGTGACCGGTGCCCGCAAAGAGGGCTCTCGTGCACATCTTTAATCATCACTTTCTTCATTTTGCCTTCATCATCCATTCTCTTCTTACTTTCATTACCTTCTTCCTCATCCGTGCCAGCCCTTTTTGCGATCCAAACGCCCACGAGTCACCCCCGAAATGGTTTGTTAACGGCTTGTTCCCCTGATAACGACCCTAGCAATGATTAGGTTATGATTTGACTCTGATTGATTTGACAGCACTTGGGCTTGGGCACTGATTGCATCTTCATTGAGGCTCAATACATTGTATACAAGAATAATATTTCTTGGGTGAGTGACTGATACCGTACAGACACTTCAGTCAGTCTTCACTGAGAACGTTCTCTTCATAATATTATAAGGCATAGTTAAAAGTTCGTACATAAAATAAGTTCAATTTTTACGTATAATTACTAATTAAATCTAAAGTACTACTACTAGGTACTTACACAAAAATGCTACTAAACCAACATGCAGCTCAACTATTTAAACTATACGCGAGATGTTATTTCAGAGGCGTACTAGGCCTATATATCTTTACCATTTTGTCATTATAAAAAATCATTTCACGTATTTAGAATACTGATAACAAAGAAACAGGAATACTAGCAAGTTAAGAATTTGCGGTATTGAATGTTCATATTTATCTTTGTTGTATTTTCTATTTACTGCTTTTATTTCTATGATATCTTACATTTTCGTTTCCAATGTATATGCAAGTGCAACAACTATCAATGTAAAGCTATTTTAAATGTATGCACATTATAATATTGTATTATCTTCTCTGGGATTGCAACGTATATTGTAAAACCTAGGTATGTGATTTATATTTGTAGGGCACGTTTCATCACATATGGTAGAGTTATATTTTTATTTAAATTAGTTGTGGTATTTTTAGTGGCTAATCAAGTGAAATAAACTTTTGCGTTTTACAACGTAAAAGCAAACTATTTTAAAATATAATTTTCGTACGGACAATATTTGTATATCTTGAAAAACTTTACACGAACATAGTTTTGGGTTTGCTAAGCATGTTGCATTGCCAAACTGTGTTTCATACGTGTAGAATAAAGGATCCCTTACAAGAGGGAAGGTTTGCAACTGAAGCAACTGATGTCGTCTTCTTGATATACATATGATATCTTAATTCGTTTAGTGAATACTGGTATTTTTTTAAATGTACCCGATGAATTCTACAGTTTGGATGCAAAATTTCGAGCTACCACCAACGCGGTTTCGTTTCCTCCTTCGAGAAAAACTCCGAGTAAAACAAGTTCCTCGCTCGAAATACATTCACATATTTGACAAAATACTTCTTATTTCCCTATACCAAACAACGAGGAGACAGTGTCACACCCGGATAGCGTATGTGCTGGGGGCAAGCAACTGCATAATGCACACGGGTGTTCCGATTTGTGTTCCTATTCGAAGTATTCCATATACCTTGTGCACTCGTTAGTTTGCATAAGAAGGGCCTAATGCAAAAGCAGTATCATCACATCCATGTCCATAAAATAAAAATATGCATATGTAGATGCTGATAAATGAAAAATAAAACTACTATAGTTACATCTAATTACAATTTATATTTGCTATTTTTTTCTGGAGTTTGCACGACAAAACGTCCAATCAGATCTAAAGATTTATTGCGCTCGCCTAAGTCAGTGTAAAATCATCCGGGTGTCTGCTTCTTTCTGACTGCTGTTCAACGAAGTGGCAGCAGCAATGCGATTGGTGTTCAATATGTTGCACAATCCATTCTGATGATCTCCACTCACGTACAAAGTTTTATCTGCAGGAATTTAATTTGCGTGCCTTCAAGATATTCAAACAGGAAGAAGGTCAATTTCAAACCCATTATTTTTGTCAAATTCGATTTCGAATATAGGCCTGATAATTTATCAAATCTTTTAAGTTCCATAATTTGTGATTGGTCATCTAATGATGATGAGATGATGAAATGTTTTTGATCTATAATTTAGTGATACATTTTACTTTTCTGATCAAAAATATGTTTTCAAATACTCATGAAAAAATGTAGTCTCTAATTTAGAAGAATGGAAAAATCAATGAGAATATTTATTTGTTTTTAAATTGAAGAAGCCTAGTCGAGACATATTGAGCCTCTTCATGACTTTTTTTGTTAAAAATGGAAATCACAAAAGTATAACCACAACAAAAATACAGTTTTTTTAATAAAGAACCGACTAAAGAAGTGTTGTGTGCACATTTTGTTGTCAAGTCTAATAAAACACGCTCGCCTCGGGCGGGAATAGCACGGGCCTTATGGCTGGTTATAGCGCGTGGGAGCGACCACGGCCGGCGCACCGCGACTAGGGAAATAAGAAAAACGATGCTATGAAGTTCACGTCTCGAAGTTTGACCAGTGACAAAGTTTTAGCTAGTTGTTCAACCTATACAATCGTGTAAACATATTTGTTTTATATTATTAACTTCTATCATTTTTATGTGACTAAAGTGCGGTAAATACTTTTGTGCGGATAGTTTGGTATATTTTTTATTGTTTAACCACTATCAAAATGCAAAAATACCACATTTTTCCAAATTATGCTAATAGGCAGTACAAATACACGACTTTTAATACCACACGCAACTTTGTAAGCTCAAAATGGAATTAGATATTGAGAGATTTCGATTTTTATTTTATTTTCAAATATTTGACTTTGAGATTTTTTCTGACCAACTAGAGTGAGCTAATTTTGGTTAACTTTGCATCATAAATGTGTCATAGTGTTATAAACGTATTCTGGAATTTGTAGCTTGTTGTAGAACAAATGCATCAAAATTTCAAATCTGAGTCGATAATCTTCCACTATATCTACACACATGGACAGTAGCATGGCACTACAGTTAATCACATCCTTATTTTTTGTTTCTACAATACTAAATTATTGATTTATTGACAATGTTAGTAGGTGAAAAATACTTAATTGAGAGTTGAAAAGTCCACACATAAGGGGGTGAATACAGGACATGTCATCATTATCCATCTACACTGTATAGATTTATAAGTCAAATTTAATGTAGAAAAATGTGTACGGATATGATGATTAAAGTACAACATGTGTACCTTTATAGAAGTGGACTGTGAATAAGATGGGAGGGGGATTTAATGCAACAAAAAGTAATGTACAATAATATGTAAATAAATATACAGTATATTTATTGAATGCATATATTCAGTTGAAAAACTGATACAAATTACAATACATCTACAAACAATTGTACAATTAACAAGGAAAGCACTAAGCAGTAAAGCACCAAACCTAAATCATATACATGAAGGTAATCTAAGAACAACAGCTAAACAAAACTTCTGTAGAGAGATAGTAAAAAATCAATAACATAAATTATAATAAGCATAAATAAGCAAGTAGATATATGAAGGGGTATAAGAAAGAAAAAGAAAGAAAGAAAAGAAAACAGTAAATTGACACATTAGAAATTCACATGTGTGAAATGAAGAAAAATGAATACTTTACAATGTATACTACATATCACTACTTACAATCACAAATGAAGGGCAATAATAAAGAAAAGGAAAGGGAGAGAAGTGCATGAATTATTTATAAAACAAAGAAAAAATATTTACATCATAAAGGAATGAAGAAGTAAGGAGGAAACTAAATGTGCATATTGGCAATGAGCCAATGATTAAGAAAGACAAAGACATGCCATGTTGTAGGCTTACCTGTAATGTCTATACGTACCTAAAATGAACTCGTTCTGTGGTTCTCCGTTTCGATATCTCCTCTCTAGCTCCCTATATGCCCCCGACTGCTTCCAAATGAAGCTATCGTGGTGTCCTCCCGGGTGCTGGGCATTAATTGATAGAATGCGCAAGTCATAATCACATAGGCCTACCTTAAACAAACAAGAAGAGATTCTGTATAATACATACATACAATAACTAAATGTACATGAAGATATAAGTTGTGATATATATATATATATATATATATACAATAGTGACAATGGCCCATTTCTGGGCCAGCAACCAGTCTCTAAAGAGCAAGTAACGTGGACAGCAACCCGAGAACCTATTACTACACATATATATATATATATATATATATATATATGCAAATATATATATATACAAATCAAGGACATGGAAGGGGAACCTAACATCAGCGGTGAACACATGACAAGTGACAACAACTCGGACACGACGCACCGCTTGCCGCATAGGAATGAGACACTCGCTTCAAGGGCTCCGGGTGTCTCAAATCAGGGTGACAACAACAACGTCATCTCTCCCCCTTGGACCAGGAGCAGAGCAAGATTGTGCACGAGCAGTGCGCCACTGCAGCTAGTTACCGCTTGCACCGCCAGGCAGTCTCCACCGAGCGCTGTGATCGGTGCGGTGCATGACGTGCACAAGGATTGCAACACTCTCGGTACAGTCGAGCCCAGGCGTTCGCGACGACAACACACGCGACCCGGACCTGTCACCTGATGATGCCGCAACATTTGTCGGCGAAACGTTGTGAAAGAAGGTATGTAAAAAAACAACCTCCTCACAAAACGTGGACTAATACCCAAAAACCCTCTCCAACATCTCAGTTTGTCTACGAAAATTTACGTCTCAACATATATATATATATACAATACATTGCTTTATAACTGTTATTTATACTTGAGATATTTATTATTTATATGCTTTCTTGACAGATGTCCAGTGTTATGCTTCCCATTGGTTGTTGCCAGGGCATAAATAACTAAGTAGACTACAAACTATTTACCTGTGATTCCTAATAACGTGCAAAAATAATTTATTAATAATATAAATAAATAAATAAAATAATATATTAATAATAATAAATGTAAAACACGTATCTACACGATTATTAAAATTAGGCGAGTTTATGTTATTCAGCAGAAAATAAATTAGTGGAACAACTCTCGAGTCTGAGATTGAAGAATAATATATTACAACTGCAACGTTTTGGGAAATCATAGGCTACAGCTGTACCTGTTTTCACCTGAAGACGGGAAAAGCTACATAATTTCCCGAAACGTTGTGGTTATAATAATAGTACTGTATTTTCATTCAATCTAGGACAGATGTGCCAGTAATTTATTTTCTCCTAAATTATCTAGACCTTACTCAGATTTCTATGTAGGCCTATAGACAAAAGTCACATAACCGACAACGAATGTGGGCTATAGTTGCGTTACTAATCATAGTTGTATCATGAAATGATTAATGATTAATCTTTTTAAGTGTGTTACAATATTGTTATTCATTTTGGACACTAAGAACAGTTGTGGAAGTATTTTTCTTCAAGATTTACGCCCTCTTCGCCCCATCGTCGTTGTAGTGCTGCTTATCTAGAAGGAAAGCAAGAAAATCACTACCTTACAATCGAATATTGAAGAAGGGGTTATTTATTTAAAAATTAATTTATACCCAAATTATAAATTACCCCTTTTTCAAATTTGAAGAAGGGGTTATTTATATTTAGTTTTATTTACAGAATACAGATGAAGGGTGTTAGGGATTTTTCATGTTGGTAGACGGCACTTCCTGTTTGCTCCGAACAGCTGTGCTCTCGCTCGTACACCATATTGCCATATTTAACGTGATTCACATGTCAAAACAATGTATTTTAAAAATGGAAATTAACCATCAAAAAACGTCCTATTTGTAAAACAAAAAGTGGAAGTTACAGATAAATAATCAGATTATGTGTATGTACTACGTACGTGATCTATCTCCCGAAGGAATACACACAAAAAGTGAGTAGAAACCGGGAACCCGGCAGCTGGCAGCTATATCTCTAGCTGTCTTTGACTGTTCTAGCTTGTTTTGGAGTTGGCTCGGCCGAATTTTCAGGGTAGGCCAATACTGTTGGTCTTCGATCTTCTTGTAGCCCATTATAACTTTCTGCAATGTTTTATATTATTGAGTCTCCTTCTCCTATTAACATGAGTCTTCTCAATATTCTGGACGTGTGCGACACACTTGGGCCAATGTCGTTCACAGCTAGTGGCAGATTGTCTAATGTGTTGAATCACACACACCGAGTCAGTTTGAGTCACGTTACATTTCCCAACATATTTTTTAACTGATGACCACATTTGTTCGATTGGGTTAAATAGGCAGTGATAAGAAGGAAGCCGTAGCACTAGGTGCCCCTTATCACTAGGCATGCTATCGACAATGTATCGTTTTTAATGTTTCCTTTTTAAACAATTTGTGCAACAGAACAAGCTTTATGGGTAAAGGGTGAGGCACTGGTATGTGATTTGCTTCCATTAAAGATATTATATCAGCTTTACAGTGGATTGGCGGGGAATCTTAATGGCTAGTCTCGAATAGTAACTGGCATTATCTAAAACAATAACTGAATTTGGTTCAATATTTTCAAGCAGTTGATTTTGGAACCAAGACTCAAACAGTTGCGCAGTCATGTCCTCGTCGTAGTCGGCTGAGGCGTCTTTGATGTTCTTGGCTGATATCAGCAAGCCGTCTTTCACCCATCTCTCATCCGACCTAGCGTGTAGGATGATACCTCGCTTGCCGCGGGCAACGGGTGCATCCAACACGCAGTTGCAACTATTATCAACCCAGCCACGCTGGGCGACGTCGTGCGGGTCATACCACGTTTCGTCGAGGTAGTAGATCTTTCTTCCCTCACTACGCAATTTTGAGATAGTCTTCAGAAAGTAATATCTCCAAACCACAACTCGCGGAGTTTCCATAATAGCTTGTTTCTTGTCTAGGCTGCGAAACTAAAAGCCTTATTTCACCAAAAGTCTACTCAAGTGCTGAGGAGAATATGGGAACTCCGTATCGTCATTCATAAGCTTCTGGTTAACCTTGTACACTGAGGGGGATTGCTTGTACTTACTCGTAATTCGTCCATGACTAAACTCATCAGGTGGTGCATTCTAGTGGCTAAAAACTTCTTTTGGAAATGCCAGAAATTGCGGGATTATTTGAAAAATGTAAAACACTGAAAAAGAGTTATATATAGTGCATGCATTGATGTCACAGAAAGACTGACCCCCCCCCCCCCCCCTTCACAAGTTGATAACCCCCCCCCCCCCAACACATATTGTGACATCATTTATGGACGGCCCCATATTATGCGTAGCTTACCATCATACGACGTCCTCTGTTGCAAAACTTCCTTTGCGAATCTTAACAGCATGATGTCACCAATATATTCTAGGTCTTCAGCAAAACTCATCGGAACGGATGTTTCAAACGTCTGACTACTAAGTTTTGTGATCACAAATGGTACAGTGGGATAGCAAGTTGTCACGAAACGAACACAGGGTACAATTAGCGTTGTTATTCAGGAGAGAGATGAATGAGGGGTGGGGGTTTCACCGAATTCCATTGTTATAGTGTGTCAGTGGTAGTTGTTCCATTAGATGAATTTCAACACATTTCATTGCATCGCTTTCTTATTAACCTTTGTAAGGGGGGGGGGGGGGGGGGGAAACAAATGCCGGGAATGGGATGCGTTGTTATTCACATATGAGGGTGGGTGTGGTGGTAATGGGAAATCTATATTAGCCGACGTCAAGCTGTATCTGTGAAGTTAGCCGAAGTGCAGTCCACACCCCAATCCCCTTTCCTCACGCGCCCTCCTACTTGCCCCTTTCCTTCAAAGAGCCCCCAATGTCATCTTCATTTTCACCCACTTATTGTTTCGATTAGCCTCGTTGCAAAAATATGAGACGTTAAGCCCAAATATCAATCAATCGCACGAAGCTTGTGGAGTGTGCAGGTGGCATAAAAGCTTGCCGTTTCATTGTTCCTTATCTCCTTCCCGTCATCGGTGTCTTCCTCATATGCCGTATCCTCGTCTTCGCCTCGTTCCGAATCACTGTCCAGCGGAAAAATTTACGAACTCTGTAACTGAAAGGGGCCCTCGTAGTACGAAGTATTGTTTCATCTGAAACAACAAGTTAAATAAAGAATGGTGATAAAAAACAAAATAACAACACACATTATTTTTGAGGTTTAATACCCCTTAATTGCTTAGACATGAATGTTCACAAAAGGAATACAATTTTGGTTAAAGGTTGTATGAAATACAGTTTTGCAGTCTCTAAGTCTAAACAGTTAAAATGGATACTTTCACCTTCAGCTACTGAAATACCGAATCTATGCAAACTTGTTTTAAATCCTATAAAAACAAGATAATTATGTTTTAGTCTCTCCTACATAATGACTGTATACGCTGTACAGGGCTTGCATGCTCTCTCCTACATAATGACTGTATACACTGAGCAGTGCTTGCATGCTCTCTCCTACATAATGACTGTATACACTGTACAGTGCTTGCATGCTCTCTCCTACATAATGACTGTATACACTGTATAGTGCTTGCATGCTCTCTCCTACATAATGACTGTATACACTGAGCAGTGCTTGCATGCTCTCTCCTACATAATGACTGTATACACTGTACAATGCTTGCCTGCTCTCTCCTACATAATGACTGTATACACTGTACAATGCTTGCCTGCTCTCTCCTACATAATGACTGTATACACTGTACAGTGCTAGCATGCTCTCTCTTACATAATGACTGTATACACTGTACAGTGCTTGCATGCTCTCTCCTACATAATGACTGTATACACTGTACAGTGCTTGCATGCTCTCTCCTACATAATGACTGTATACACTGTACAGTGCTTGCATGCTCTCTCCTACATAATGACTGTATACACTGTACAGTGCTTGCATGCTCTCTCCTACATAATGACTGTATACACTGTACAGTGCTTGCATGCTCTCTCCTACATAATGACTGTATACACTGTACAGTGCTAGCATGCTCTCTCCTACATAATGACTGTATACACTGTACAGTGCTTGCATGCTCTCTCCTACATAATGACTGTATACACTGTACAGTGCTAGCATGCTCTCTCCTACATAATGACTGTATACACTGTACAGTGCTAGCATGCTCTCTCCTACATAATGACTGTATACACTGTACAGTGCTAGCATGCTCTCTCCTACATAATGACTGTATACACTGTACAGTGCTAGCATGCTCTCTCCTACATAATGACTGTATACACTGTACAGTGCTTGCATGCTCTCTCCTACATAATGACTGTATACACTGTACAGTGCTTGCATGCTCTCTCCTACATAATGACTGTATACACTGTACAGTGCTTGCATGCTCTCTCCTACATAATGACTGTATACACTGTACAGTGCTTGCATGCTCTCTCCTACATAATGACTGTATACACTGTATAGTGCTTGCATGCTCTCTCCTACATAATGACTGTATACACTGAGCAGTGCTTGCATGCTCTCTCCTACATAATGACTGTATACACTGTACAATGCTTGCCTGCTCTCTCCTACATAATGACTGTATACACTGTACAATGCTTGCCTGCTCTCTCCTACATAATGACTGTATACACTGTACAGTGCTAGCATGCTCTCTCCTACATAATGACTGTATACACTGTACAGTGCTTGCATGCTCTCTCCTACATAATGACTGTATACACTGTACAGTGCTTGCATGCTCTCTCCTACATAATGACTGTATACACTGTACAGTGCTTGCATGCTCTCTCCTACATAATGACTGTATACACTGTACAGTGCTTGCATGCTCTCTCCTACATAATGACTGTATACACTGTACAGTGCTTGCATGCTCTCTCCTACATAATGACTGTATACACTGTACAGTGCTAGCATGCTCTCTCCTACATAATGACTGTATACACTGTACAGTGCTTGCATGCTCTCTCCTACATAATGACTGTATACACTGTACAGTGCTAGCATGCTCTCTCCTACATAATGACTGTATACACTGTACAGTGCTAGCATGCTCTCTCCTACATAATGACTGTATACACTGTACAGTGCTAGCATGCTCTCTCCTACATAATGACTGTATACACTGTACAGTGCTAGCATGCTCTCTCCTACATAATGACTGTATACACTGTACAGTGCTTGCATGCTCTCTCCTACATAATGACTGTATACACTGTACAGTGCTTGCATGCTCTCTCCTACATAATGACTGTATACACTGTACAGTGCTTGCATGCTCTCTCCTACATAATGACTGTATACACTGTACAGCGCTTGCATGCTCTCTCCTACATAATGACTGTATACACTGTACAGTGCTTGCATGCTCTCTCCTACATAATGACTGTATACACTGTACAGTGCTAGCATGCTCTCTCCTACATAATGACTGTATACACTGTACAGTGCTAGCATGCTCTCTCCTACATAATGACTGTATACACTGTACAGTGCTTGCATGCTCTCTCCTACATAATGACTGTATACACTGTACAGTGCTTGCATGCTCTCTCCTACATAATGACTGTATACACTGTACAGTGCTTGCATGCTCTCTCCTACATAATGACTGTATACACTGTACAGTGCTTGCATGCTCTCTCCTACATAATGACTGTATACACTGTACAGTGCTTGCATGCTCTCTCCTACATAATGACTGTATACACTGTACAGTGCTTGCATGCTCTCTCCTACATAATGACTGTATACACTGTACAGTGCTTGCATGCTCTCTCCTACATAATGACTGTATACACTGTACAGTGCTTGCATGCTCTCTCCTACATAATAACTGTATACACTGTACAGTGACTGCATGCTCTCTCCTACATAATAACTGTATACACTGAGCAGTGCTTGCATGCTCTCTTTTACATACAGACTGTATACACTGTACAGTGCTTGCATGCTCTCTCCTACATAATGACTGTATACACTGTACAGTGCTTGCATGCTCTCTCCTACATAATGACTGTATACACTGTACAGTGCTTGCATGCTCTCTCCTACATAATGACTGTATACACTGTACAGTGCTTGCATGCTCTCTCCTACATAATGACTGTATACACTGTACAGTGCTAGCATGCTCTCTCCTACATAATGACTGTATACACTGTACAGTGCTTGCATGCTCTCTCCTACATAATGACTGTATACACTGTACAGTGCTTGCATGCTCTCTCCTACATAATGACTGTATACACTGTACAGTGCTAGCATGCTCTCTCCTACATAATGACTGTATACACTGTACAGTGCTAGCATGCTCTCTCCTACATAATGACTGTATACACTGTACAGTGCTAGCATGCTCTCTCCTACATAATGACTGTATACACTGTACAGTGCTAGCATGCTCTCTCCTACATAATGACTGTATACACTGTACAGTGCTTGCATGCTCTCTCCTACATAATGACTGTATACACTGTACAGTGCTTGCATGCTCTCCTACATAATGACTGTATACACTGTACAGTGCTTGCATGCTCTCTCCTACATAATGACTGTATACACTGTACAGTGCTTGCATGCTCTCTCCTACATAATGACTGTATACACTGTACAGTGCTAGCATGCTCTCTCCTACATAATGACTGTATACACTGTACAGTGCTAGCATGCTCTCTCCTACATAATGACTGTATACACTGTACAGTGCTTGCATGCTCTCTCCTACATAATGACTGTATACACTGTACAGTGCTTGCATGCTCTCTCCTACATAATGACTGTATACACTGTATAGTGCTTGCATGCTCTCTCCTACATAATGACTGTATACACTGTACAGTGCTTGCATGCTCTCTCCTACATAATGACTGTATACACTGTACAGTGACTGCATGCTCTCTCCTACATAATAACTGTATACACTGAGCAGTGCTTGCATGCTCTCTCCTACATACAGACTGTATACACTGTACAGTGCTTGCATGCTCTCTCCTACATAATGACTGTATACACTGTACAGTGCTTGCATGCTCTCTCCTACATAATGACTGTATACACTGTACAGTGCTTGCATGCTCTCTCCTACATAATGACTGTATACACTGTACAGTGCTTGCATGCTCTCTCCTACATAATGACTGTATACACTGTACAGTGCTTGCATGCTCTCTCCTACATAATGACTGTATACACTGTACAGTGCTTGCATGCTCTCTCCTACATAATGACTGTATACACTGTACAGTGCTTGCATGCTCTCTCCTACATAATGACTGTATACACTGTACAGTGCTTGCATGCTCTCTCCTACATAATGACTGTATACACTGTACAGTGCTTGCATGCTCTCTCCTGGCCATGGAGATCGCGATATAGCCCTCCGACGCACACAAGACCCGAACACAAACACACGCGTGAAAGAAACCGGTTAACGTAGCGTACGTTGTTGTTGTGGTTGCTCCCCCGCTCGTGACCCAAACGATACTGTCTACACCATAAGCATTAGTAGGGTCTTTCTTAAGAGTCTTATATTGATCCCTAGTGAGCAAATCTTGCTTTTTAGAGACGTAACATTCTAATTCCAGTAACACCGTGCTTCTACCTTTGTCAGCCGGAAAAATATTGATGGATTCATCTCCTTTTAGATCTTTAAGAATAGACCGTTCTAGGCTAGTTATATTTGACTTCACATCTACATGTGGTTTTAAAGTGTCTTTCACCTTAGCCCTAACACCATCCCTCTCTCCTTCACCTACCAAGTACATGCAAGACTTGACAACTCAAGCTACATCGAACTTATTCACCTGCTTCGGTGTAACAGCAAAACCCATACCCCTAGATAACACCACCTTCTCAGCCTGAGTAAGAACTCTTGACGAATGATTTACCACCACTTTCTCCACATATTTATCAGATGGGGTGAACCCACGCTGAACCTTATGCGTACTTTTTGCCCTTGATTATCTATTTGTTGCTGTCATCAATTTGCACACAGGCCTAGATGACATACATTAACTAGGCCTACGTGTAGGTGTACTCCTGGATTATAATAGAAACAAATAACAACAAACGCCTGGGCCTGGGCTAGCAAATGTGACCTAAGCTTGCCATGGATGTGGGCCTAAGTGTAGTGGACCTGTGGGCCTAGGCCTAGCCTTATGCTCAGTGTAGAACACGAATGCTTTGGCCTAGCATATACTTAGGCTTAGGGCTAGGCCTAGAGCATAGACCTAGTAATACTTTTCATTTTTTTTGGCAAGTATGTAACTTTAAACACAGTAACTTAGTCATGAGTTCTCGCGTTAAGGTTCGCTTTGCAGTTTTCCTATCACGACTGCATCAGCGAATCATACGAGAGTTTAAAATCAGCTAGAACTAACGCCTAGGCCTTGGCTACTAATTGTATACTAAGCTTGCCATGGATGTAGTCAGAATTGTAGCAGAGTAGGCCTACGCCTACTTATTGCCCTTGATTATCTATTTGTTACTGTAATTCCTTGCAGTTTTCCAATCACGACTGCATCAGCGAATCATACGAGAGTGTTTGAGCCGGGGTGCTCACTCCGAGGAGTTTTTTTAGTGGACTGTATATATTTTTGTGTAGACTTACCCCAATGATGTTTGAAAGGTGACGAAACGTAGATGACAGCGACGGGCAGAAAGTGGCCGTCGTGAGAAAGAGATAGAAGAAAGAAACTCGAGTTTAGAAGAGAAAAGAAGGAAAGATGAAAATGCCTGGAAGGCGATCGAACCCAGGACATGCAGCAGCGAGGAAGCAGTCTTGGCGCTCGAGAGAATAACGAGAGAGAAATCAACTTGACTTGACGAGGTCGAGACGTGAACAATACAGACGTGACCGACGAGGTCGGAGACTGGGACACTACTAGAATAATTGAACTTTACGAGTTCGAAGCTCGAACGATACTGACGAGATAAGAAACAGTGCATTTGCACGGAAAACTGTAAGAGATGTGATTGGCCGAAATCGAAACATATGAAATAAATATACAGGTATACCAACACTGATAAAATACATATCACCAGCGACGAAATAATGGCGCGAACAGAGAGTTTAAAATCAGCTAGAACTATAGGCGTAGGCCTAGACTCCTGTGTGAACAGAGTTGGCCTATGCCTAATTTTGGCCCATGTCTATCTATTTGTTAGTGTAATCATTTATCACACATGCCTAGATGCCCAACATTAACTAGGCCTACTCCTGGATAAACAAACAACAAACGCCCAGGCCTAAGCTTGCCATGGATGTAGGCCAAAGTCTAGTGGACCTCCGTGCCTAGGCCCAACATTATGCTCAGTGTATGACACGAATGCTTTGGTCTAGCATATACCTAGGCGTAGGGATCAATGTAATGGGGAAAGGATATCATGGCAAATGACTTGAGGAAACACATTTGTTTTATATTTTTTTTATTTGGGCAGGGTTATGGGCCCAGACCCATGAAAATTGTAATTATTTATCACCCCAATGTGGGTTTGGCCGCCCCTCCCAGCCCGCCCCCAACGCTGGCGCCGACCGTTGCGCCTCCGCCGCTTTGGTTTTTCTGTGGGCAAACACAAACGTTTCAATTTACGTTACATTCATGGATAGATTCTTTCTTCATTACGTACACGAGCAAATGTTACCGTGACCTCCTCTCACATCCATCCGTAAACTAGATAGGCCTACATGTAAGAATAGACATTACACACACCAAAGTGGTGTACTGGGCTATGCTAGTAATGGAATAGATAATAAGTTCAAATTACAGTCGTTTGTTGTGGAGAAACACATTTTACGTTAGGTAATTGTTTACATACTGTTTGGCGGCTGCTGTGAGCCAGCGACCTGGCGGCCACCGGCCACCACCTCCACTACAAAGAAGGAGACAAGCGTTGGTGTACAAGTGATATTGTAGGATCATTCTTATTATTATAATGATGATTCTTATTGTCAATACAGGGGGAAAGTCACAAACGTTTCTATTTGTGTAACATTGCTGTAAGTTATAGATTGTGTCTTCAATTATGGACGTGACAAATGTGACCGAGACCTCGTCTCACGTATAACCTTCAACTAGATACGTTTTCGGGTAGACACAACATACCAGAATACACAGATTAATGTATTGTGTAAATGTTTACATACCTTCCACAACCTCCGCCTCTACAGACGGTGGAGGTGGCGGCGGTGGAGGTGGCGGCGGTGGAGGCGGCGGCGGTGGAGGCGGCGGAGGTGGCACCGTGCTACCGGCCCTATGACGCACCATCTCGGCTACAAGGAACAACACAGGCGTTAGTATACAAGTGAAATTGTATGTTGGTTCTGATTATTGTGGTAATTATTATTGTCAGTACAGTGGTCTGAAACTTTTTTACAAACTTCTACACACTCAAGTAGCTACGATTCTAAATATTGCACAATTCTTTTCCACATGTCTGATGTTCCATTACATAAACGCTGACTATTGTCATTTCATGTTATATACATGTATTGTTACCTTGGTAGTCCGGCCCCGCCTCAAATTGGTCGACGACCTCGGTTAGGATTATATCTTCCTCTTCTGCAAACAACAAAACAATCTTGAGCATATGACATACAGTACAATTGTCTCTTGCTTCTTTTCTGCTAATTAGTGTTGAAACACTCAGTACCTACGACATAGGCCTACATTTTGTTTACGAAATGCACTAGAATCATCAAGTCTACAGTATGCCTGTCCACTTAGCTAGGCCTATGGCCTACGCCTAGTATCCTCTTATTTCATTCAAAGTACTATTAGTACCGCTACGTAGGCCTACTAACTGTTAAGAATTAGGCATTTTCATTACATTCCTCTGCTACAAATAACAATAGCTACAATCTGTAGCTTAACACTGACAGTACAATAGTCTTTTGATAACTTTCTGCTTAATACTGTTGCAACACTCATTAAGGCGGGTTCACACAAAATGACTAAGACTAACGATTTAAGGTTTAACAGGGTTGAAGTATACGATTTATGTCTAAGCGTTAACAAACTTTTATAGTGATTAGTGTTTAAGAACGAGTGATTAAGAAAGTTGATTTTCGATTGTTGGCATTGTTGAAATACATTTGGGGATGGATGTTTCCGAGTACGTTGTTTTCCCAAGGCTTAATCACTCTATTGTTAGTCTTAGTCCATAGTCATTCTGTCTGAACGCGCCTTTACCTACGACATACATCTAGGCTATGAACAGCACAACAATAATCAAGTCGTGAGTAGGCCTGGTCCACCTAGGCCTAGCTACCTAGGCCTAGAACCTACGCCTAGTATCCTCAATTTTCATTCAGAGTACTATTATTACCGCCACGTAGGCTTACAAACTGTAAATAAGTAGCTATTTCCTTTCCATTAATGTTCTTTGACAGGAATACTTAGCTTTAGAGACGTCCCTCTCAACGAACAAGAAACATTTCAATACCAATTGGCTTGACAACCAACAGCTGATTTCAAAGACAGACATCGCGCATGCCCGTCTCTGCCAACTATTGACAGAGAAAAACACTTCCTCCGCTATTGTTTGAAACTGAGCGGCTAATCTTAGCCCGAGTTCATAACTACATCAATCGCACATTATCATTTGAGGGTATCTTATTATCTCAACGGCTAACTGGCCTAGACCCACGACCTGAATTGGTCAAGTAAAATAATTGCTAATTACCTAAGGTGACCACATTTTGAAGATAGCAAACCGGGACAAGAAAAGTGTAACTCCACGGACGCTCTGGGGCAGAGTTCAGCCGCCGGAGGCGAAAACGTTCAATTTTGATTTGCTGTAAATGCACAGAAAACAGATTTGACAGGATGGAATGTGTACATTTTTGTAATCATGTTATGCCGGGTGGTATTTCGTCAGCCGCGTGTTGTTGCTGACTGTAGGACAGTGAATGAGTCATCACATGATTGGCTCATGCGGACTGTGTTTGTTGCACGCTACGCGTCATCTACTACACCCCCGACCCCCCAAAGCGCTATTACAATTGTCAGAATACCGGGACACTTTTTTTCTCAAATTACAAACTGGTAAAAATACCTAATTTCAATGTGTCTCATCGTCTCGATTAGCCATTGTTGCAAAAATATGAGACGTTAAGCCCCATTAATCAATCAATCAATCAATCAATCAATGAGTCTCTCGGGACACCGGTGCAAGTGTTCTGGAAACGGTACTGTACCGGTCAAACCGGTACGTCTGGTCACCTTATAATTACCTTCTAATAACAACTGCACCATAGATGTAGTAGATGATCATGTACATACACATACATTTGTACATCAATTGTTATCAGCATTATCATACAAATACAATATTAAAAAAATACAATCAATTATTAGATGAAGCTGTGCACTTACCGTCGTCCATTGTTGGTTGTTGCGCGTCTCCTTCCAATGTGGAACTTAAAACACTTCTTCAGATCATTTCGCAGCCAACCCACTAAAAATAAATTGCGATTCGAAATTACTTTGATTGTTGTGTTTGTTGTCGTTTCAGTTATTGCTCAAACTAATGAAATCCCGCATGAATCGGTACTAACACGCACTGTTGACTAATCCACTCGCGTAAAACACGTAACAACAGGCAATCGGGATCATCTGCAATAACTTCTTTTCATTTGTCACGTTGGCCAACGTAGCCGTCGATTTGGCGCTGTAACAGATTTGAATTTCACCTATCACTTATCACCAATTTTCAATAATTTTCGACTAATATATAATTTAATTAATAAAATATAATAAAATATATTTAATATAATAATAATTTAGATTTTCGAATTTTGTGTTTCATGGCTTCCTGCGACCGACACATATAAGTTGAAGAATTTTCGACTACTTATTTGGAAAGCTTAATTCAATTGAAATATTCGAGCTTATTAAATCACCCGAAAAGTTCAACCCGAAGCTTTAATACACGCCCGTGTTACACGATGTAAACTTAATAAATTGCCAAATGTTGTTGCGTTGTATGTATAGGTCCGCCCGAGGGTTGTGGGCGTGTCTAGTGTTCAATGGGTCCGCAGATTGAATTCCACAAGTTTAAAATTTCTTTCTTTCCTGTTGAACGGACACAGCTTTATATGAAAGCTTGTAAGTTTTGTACTTAAAATTTTTCAAAATTTCAAAAACCGGGCCTTAGCAATAGTTAGAAACCAAGATACTAAATATAATAATGTCGACAAAACACAACACGTACATAAGTATATACAAATAAACAGTACGTATTATTAATAAACAAAGCTGATGAATAGAACTAATACTGCGCATTCAACAAATGAGTCCGAAATTGAAGTAAGGACATGTTGAAAATGTCCACATTTTGATGCTTTACAACAAACATTGTATTGTGTATTATGTATTGTATTATTTATTAAGATATACTATTGATGATCCTCTCCAGCTCGGAGGTGGGAATCTCATCGGGGGATCGCTCATCTTTTCGCTTTGAGCTCTTGGATGGAAGATAAGGCCTTGCTGGCCTTAATCCCGCCTTCAATAAAGACCATCATCTATCTATCTATCTATCTCCCCTGAATCCTTCCCTCGCCGGTGCTCCTGGCTCTTCTGAGCTTCCCGTCGTGTCTTGTCGAGGAGGGGACCGGCCTTCTTGTTGTTGGAGGATTCTCCCCCCGTCCCGCGGAGGGTGGAGGGGGACCTGGAGGAGGAGGCTTTCTCTCTGGAGGTTTCTGTTTTCATGTCGCGGTCCTGGGACCTAGAGCAAGAGCGGCCCCCGCGAGCCCTTTGTATTCGTTTTTTGAGTTGTTCCTTGACACCTCCCAGCCAGGGATGCGCTCTCTCATAATCTGAAAGCGACTTCTGGGCGAGGCGAGCTCCTCTTGCAGTTTCGTGGTCTGGCCGCTCAGAGTTAGCCAGTGATAAAGTTCATCCTCGCGGTTCGCCATTACTCTCAAATAGGGGACTTATTTCGCGTTTCACACCCATCATCAACAATGGTTTGCTGGATCAAGTCCAGCAAGTTGTCTACTGATTGGTATGGCACGCCGTGCACAGACCGACACCCAGTTAGCAATTGCATCTTCTTCCTACTCAGAGAGATAGATCTACAAAACTCACCCCGTAAGGCGTCCACAGTTGTTGCAGCGAGACAATTACTTCCACGGCAACGGCGTTTACTCGACGAAGCTTCTCGTCTTGGCGTAACAGCTTGTGGTTGTCCTGGGATCGAGGCAAAATACCTGAAACAACCTCAACTATGAAGGGATTCACCCTCTTCACCTGCTTGATGAGATCAGCCACATCTCCGGCAATGGCTTCGGGAGTTTCGCGGCAAAACACGTTGCTAACTCCAGCATGGATGACCGTCCTCTCGTAGAAAGGGGCCGCTTGCACTGCTACTGGAGTGAGCATCTCGAATATTTATTTATTTGACCTTTGTTCCGATACATTTTTTTCTTTAATTTTTTTTTTCGAGGTTCGACATCTGAAAGTTAAAAGGGAATCACAGTGCGAGATACTGCACTGAAAATACATAATACATGGCAAATGTCAAGAATATGCCATCTGCAATTGTTTCTTCGTTGGTCATGACCGTTCCCTCGACGGTGGGGAAACACATGGGGTTGCGTTTCTCTAAAAACACTGTTTCTAAGCTTGCATTTGCATTGTTATTCACTTGAAAATAATTCCATGTAAGCATCAAATAATGAATCGAACATAACTAGTGCCAACTCGACTGACCTTATTTCATTAGAAATTAGGTGGCATGCAAGTCTGCAAATGGTTTTGTGTCACATCAGCTTACTTACCACTAGCCGATTAAATTTGCAAAGAATGTAATGCGCAAATATTAACAACTTCACTGCAAAGTAAGCTGTTGGGTTACCGTTTCTTCACCTACAGTCCCCAATAGTTTTGTTAGTATGATTAATAAAAAAAGACATATCACGCCACCACCACCATACTAAAAAAGTTAAGTTCACACATTAGTTTAGTAATTTTAATGGTCAGTGAAATGAAATAAATATGAAATATGAGTGAGGTGAAAAAGTATGCACCAATAGATAAAAAATAAGAAAACGGACAGGACAAAACCATTGAAAAAAAATTGTGCAAGGAGCACAACAGTTGAAAATGGCATACTGAATATTCAATCCCCCACTGCACTGCATCAAACGGGTACAGTGACTGCCACATCCACCTCTAACTTCCCCAACCGCTTGCATTCAAGGTCATGCTTTTCCCGCACTTGCTTAAGCACCAGACAGCGACGCTCTTTCTCGAAGGCTTCCTCTGCTAGGGCTTGCCTCCGAGAAACCTCGAGTAGGAACTCCTCCCGCTGGGCTCTGAATTCAGCCGCAGCCCTCGACTTCAAGATGCGCAGCTCGTGTAGGCTTGTCTGCCTTGTAGCATCACACGTGAGCTGCGACATCCTCTCTTCATGCTCTTCGCTGATTACGGCCAGCCTACTCCAACATCTGTTAGAGCTGCGAGAGGAAGAAGCAGTTCCAGCAGATTCGGTAGCAGGCCGTGGCGTCTCGATTAGCCTTTGTTGCAAAAATATGAGACGGTAAGCTCCATTAATCAATCAGTGTCTCTGGAGTCTGGGAGATGAGTGGAAATGGTTTGTTGTTCTGTTCCATTTCCACAACTGTAACCTAATAAACAATATAGGTTTCAGAAACTTTCAAACCATCCTGTATAATAATTATGCAAGAAAATAATGTTTGGCTACTTAGTAGGCTAAACACCAAGAACTAAAATTAAAACTTATAAATAGAGACTATCAAACATGAAAATAATGATAGAACTTATAGAAAAGATAAAGCCTACTGTATTGGGGTAGGCCGTGTTTATATGTTCGCTCAATAGTAAATAATATATGTCTGCCGAATAAATTACCTTCATGTTCGACGCTGTATCTGTGGTGTTCAGCTGGAGGTGGCTGAGCTGGAGGTGGCTGAGCTGGAGATGGCATAGCTGGTAGTAAAATGACTAGTGTGTTGATTCCACTTAGTTCCTTCTCACCGCTGTCGGAAGCAACACTGTTTTTCAACTTGTTCTTTCCATTCAAAACGTACTCTCTGTATCACTACCAGTATCCATGAGATACTCTACTTCCGTATACTGTGCAATTTCCGGTGTAGATTGTAGATCGTCTGTTGTATATAAGTCATTTTCTTGTTAAATACTTTTTGATAGAAAATACATTGTTTGGTTTTACCTTAGTTGCGGCCTGCTATATACAGTAATACATTAGTTACTACGTACATACATTATTTATTTACTTCTAATGCCAAAGATGACCCGTCTCGGCCCGGGGTAAAATAGGCCCAGAGTGACTCTGCTAGTCGTAAGAGGCGACAAAAAGGAACCTTGTCCCTTTCCCCCCCACTGTCCCACTGAATATTTGTCCTCCCACTTGGCCCTGCCCTCCCTTGCTGGACTCCCGTATGACGACCCACGCGACGTACAATCGATCTGATTCGGATGTGACTTATTCTTCATCGTCATCTTTCTCATCTTCATTATCACCCGCTCATCGTCTCGATTAGCTATTGTTGCACAAATGTGAGACGTTGTGCCCCATTAATCAATCAATCAATCAAATGCCATAGAAGCATCCCGTTTTTTAATCTTACTTTACATGCCTACCTCCATCAAAGTGTCTACCTTTAAGCCCAAATATTCATCCATCCACTCATCCATCCATCCATCCATCCATCAGATAATTCGGTCGCCAAAACACATTCCACATCACCCAAATAGCGAAAAATCGCCCAGTCTGGCAACCCTGATTGTCAGCCGAGGCGCGCGTTCTTAAAGCGAGGCTGTTTGTCTCGATTCGCAATTTTTGCCAAAAAATGAGACGTTAAGCCCTATTCCATCAATCAATTAATCATTCAATCAATCAATTAATTGACCGAGTCTGTATAGAAGGTGGAGATGCGAGGCTATCAACAAACGAGATCATGCACAAAGACTCGCTATAGGATGGAAGCCAATCCTGACCCCATTTCGTGTGAAACCAAGGCAAACACCACAATCAGAAATAACTGAAAGCTATGCCGGCGGAAGCGTAGGCTTCTGGTAGGGCCACCCAAGCCGGACTGGTCGAGGAGGAGAAGTCAGACGAAGTGCAGTCCACACCCCAATCCCCTTTCCCCCACACTGTCCCATTGAATATTTCTCCTCCCACTTGGCCCTGCCCTCCCTTTCTGGACTCCCGTATGACGACTCACGCGACGTACAATGGATCTGATTCGGATGTGGCTTTATTCTTCATTATCATCTTTCTCATCTTCATTATCACCCGCTCATCGTCTCGATTAGCCATCGTTGCATAAATATGAGACGTTAAGCCCCATTAATCAATCAATCGCCACCGCATCAGTGCTTTCCTCGGACAACATGGCCCAGCTTTCAAAATTAACAACAGTACCGCGCCGCCCCGCACCTCCACCTTCTACAGCAGTGGGTATACAGACAATGCGCGCCTCGGCTCGGCTGACAATATATAGTCAGTCGACGTTAGGCTGTTGAATGAGAAGGACGTGATAGGGACTCGTGATGATGCCAGATGCAATTCTGGCGAAATGTCGAGCAATGGGTGACAGACTTCGGTCTGCACCAGTATACTCACACGAGTGGCGGAATATACCGGAAGAACACAAATCCACACACATATATATAAACAAAATTACTAAACTATCAAAAGAATAACAAGGTGTAAATAAATTATCCATGGCAGCATTTTCAGACTGTCTACTGCGTTCATAGCAGGCACTCTAGAATTTGCAATTCTGTGTCCTTCTGAACTTGTAAGGAAAACACTTTCAATTCCTGGTGCTCGGTCCTGCGTGCTTGGAATTGCGTGAGTGAACAAGCATCGTCTTTATGAGCAAGGCAACACAGTTCACTCATTAAATTAAGGTACATTGTAAGTACAGCCATGAACTCATCAAGCTGAATCAATTTTTCCTTCTTATTTGCTCGAGACATGTTAACTATGAAAAGTGGACTGTATTATAAATTGTTTAGTACTCACGTAATTGATAGACTAAAGGCGAAATGATGATCAACCAATTACATATCCGGCCCAGAGATTGACCAATGTAAATCAGACGAATCGAAACACAAACCTTTTATCATTACTTCATTTTTAATTATTAAAAACTAGATCTTACCAGAGAAGAAGGAAAAACCACAGCCGTCTGGACGGGACAATCCGCGACAAACTGCTTGTTGCGTGAGCTCAAAAACTGGTCATCGATTAAGAAGTTCAGGCCCCCTGTGTGACACACTTTAAAGCTACTTCGGGGGCAGCACAAACGAAACTTTTTACGGCACAATCGATTGCGTGTGAAATATAGGTACATTTATAAAGGGGGGGGGGGGGGGGCAGTTACATGCACCCTCTGTCATACTGATTATAATGTTAGAAACATTTATCAGTCAGTCTGTACGACTTACCAAACCACAGAGCTATGCTTACTCAGATTTTCGAGTTTTTGTTTCAATCTTTATATAAAATTGAAAAATTAAATTTTTTACATTTTTTGACGTAGAGGTATCCTTTGCTCGTAACCCTTTTAAACTGCAGTAGCAGAATTAATTTTTTTCCTTGTATCGGAGGGACGGCAATTTGTTGTTTACAATCTCTCCGAATTGACCTTTCCGCATGGCGGGGAATTTGACCACAGCTGCTTCTGAAACCCAAAATCACAATGCGTTGTAGCACGTAGAATATCACACACCCAAAATAATTTTTACACTTTTCTAGTATTGGCACAAAACAGTTAAGACTCTCTTTATTTTCAATGTAGGTAAGGGTGGTCCCAGAAACCAAAAAATAAAATGAAAACGACAACACTTCATTTGTTTAAGGAATATGTGACGAGTTATATGATTGAAGAAAAAGTAAAGTTTGCTGATGTTTAAGTTAAAATGAGTTCCAGTTGGTTGGTTGGTTGATTGCAATATTTCAACTGTCTTAACGCGAATGACCCTCGCCGTTAAAAGCGCCCAAAACCCAATAATCAATCAATCATTTCAACTGTCTTTGACCAATACCTAAGTCAATATTTTCTTGGTCATGCATCCCAAGCAATCAGTTGGGAAAAATTTAAAAGTGTTTTGGTTGTGTGCATAGCATAGCTCTAAAATCTGGAGCACTTCTTGTGCATTGCACAGCCATGTAGGACGTACTGTAGATAGCTTTTATAGTCTGTTCATGCACGCAGTGTTCTCGCCCTGTCATTTTTACACGAGAGAATTGTTGGGTAAAGCAAGGAACAAAATCTAACTGGTTCTCAGCATTACTCATAATTAGTAGATCGTAAGTACCAACTATTACTGATATCTCATTTATTGCCTTTATATTTGTTTCCAAATATTTATGAGTATTGGACAATTTCGAGAAACCTATGTACAGCTAGCGTACATAGCGTTTGCATTTTGTATTGCTTCTATGAGTTAACCCTTATCGGTTGTGTTTTCTGCCTGGAATTGGTTTTCCTTATTAGCCTTTACTGTCTGATGTATCGCTTCCATTGTTTCCTGCTAGACATTTTACTGTGTCATCTTGATTATCTGTCACATGATCGTCAGAATCCACTTTTGTGATATCTTTTTTCGTTTACTCTCAGTATCGACTGTATGGACTACCCACTATGTGTGTCCAGTATAAAGGATATGGACCCGGAACACTTCCTCATCCTCTGGATGAACATTGTATTTTTAACAATAACAAGTGGTACTCCTGTTATAGTCAGAGCGATCCTTAGCTTCTTGCGCGGACCACCGAATGGGTGCATGCACCAATTCCTTATCCAATTCTCGAAGTTCTATTTGAGTTCTATTTGAACATTTATATGATCGTTTTTACATTGCGGTTTGTGCAGTTTTAAGTGTAAGTTGTGTGGTGTGCTATTGATGTGTTCGGCGGGGGGGAAAGGTCATATATGATGTTTTATCTAGGTTAAGAGTAAGAACGTTCATATCTAGTCCTGCCTTTACATATTTCATGTCGTTTTCGGCAACATTAAAAACTTCCTCCCACGTGTCTCCTTGAAAGATTATTGCAGTGTCATCGGCAAAACTAATAATTACTCCATTGAGTTTCGTTTTAAATAGGACTAGGCCTAGACTTGGAGGGTGGCTGAGATTGAATAAAACGGGTTGAATCTTTTTTATACTTAGCTCACTTCTCATCTTTTATACACTTAGCTCACCCGGAAGATGCATCCATTCGCGAATCGCCTCGGATTGAGTTAATCCAACACTTGATTACGATTGATCCAGTTCACTCGATCGCGTAGCTTGGTTCAGGCTCGCGTAAGTAGGCCCTACCTTAAGGGATTTAAAGTCTTCGACATCGGGAATGTTGTTCGGTACGCATCATGTCATATGCCTAACCATGAAAATGAAGCCAAGCGTTCCTGTTCCCATTACAGCATTTGGCAGGCTTTTGTAGCTATCGGGCTTTAGGCTTAGCCAATTGGCTCTTGAGCCCCAAGCCCTAGGCCTATATAGGTAAATGTCTATCTTGGGGCTCACAATGTAGGGGCTGTCCTAGGCCTGTCCTATCCTAGGGCCTAGGTCTAAGCCTATTAAGTCGAGTTCACATAACGTCGCAAGGTTTAGTGTTTCGTTATAAGCCGAGTTCAACAATGTAGACAATCTTAATTAAGACGGACCAACCACGCCTGATTGTTGATCAGCCAATGATATACTACTACGTGTTTATACCTTAGTTATACCTTGTGACTATTGCAATACATTATAACTTTGTACGCACCGGGCTTTACAAACCAAAACCCAAAATAGGATCCAGACAGCACATTGCAAATTGCAACATACCTGGTGATGATCTGTAATCAATCAAGCTCATGTTGCCAATATAATGTTCTTGGTTTTCTAATGGAACACATCTTTACATTTCCAGTGGCTGTAGATGATGGAGTTGAGATCTGAAGTGTCTTATTTGTAGCCTGTTAGTAGATAGTGCATAGATTAATAAACCAACCTTAAGAGCGATCCATACCTAGAAATAAAATCGTTTTAGGCCTTCTCTTGCAAAGTAGGGGAAATGGTGGTGTGGGGCAAATGTTCGTAGAGAGCTGCCTTTTGTACGATGACAGAAATATTGCACCTTATTGTGCACCGAAAGCTCAATAGAGCCGCCACTAATCCGCTAAGTGGTCTCGGCGGCTAGTTTGTTGGTTTTCGTAAATAGACCCACCACCCAACAAACGTCGGTAGTGGTTTTGCTTTGGATGCTATGTTATTTCTGTGAGATACGTTTTTCCAAATCCAAATAATAATAAAATAATAATAATACTAATTTAATAATAATAATGTTTTAAAAAATTATTAGATATAATACCATTTCATAGTATACAAATAAATGAGCAATAACTCGTAATATAGACTTGCGTTAGAAGAAATGGCAAAGTAATAATCTGAACAAGAAACGTCAAATAGTCAAATACTAAGGGCCGGTTTTTCAATCAGTTTTGTAATCAGTGATTAGATCAACCAGAGCTATTACCAACTTGAGAATGCTGTGATACTGTTAGTAACCAATTATCAAACGTCTCCTAATTACTCTTATCAAATTGATAGAATTCTTATTCCAGCGACTTTAAATTCGTATGTAAACCACATTGTATAAAAGTTCAAATCAGCAATATCATACTATTTATATACAAACTAATAAATAGCTATAATTTATATTGGTCAACATGTGTATTATGATCCAATAGTGTTTTGTTCAGGTAAAAAACACACCTTTCAACAGTGATTTGAAAGAATTTGGTACAGACAGATCATTGTTGTCTAAACACTGGATGGACCATCAATTTACCAAAGGCTGGTTAGGTACTTCCACGGCCTCTTTTAGGTTGCATAATTTAATATCTTTGTGAGCTTGACAAATGACTTCACTCATCTCAAGCAATAATAGCCAACCAGGACAACATATACATACACTATTTTATTTCCTATTTATCAAACATGCAGGCTTATGAATTCAATAAATTAAAACTGAGTTGTGCTTTTTAAAAATTGTTATCATATAGGCCTACAAAATTAGTTTGAACTAAAAAAAAAAAACATTTTTAATATGTTTGGGTTGCATCTCCATTTTACATTGACAATGTTGGTAAAAGCCTTGGTTACCCCAACCACTGATTAAAAAACTGATTGAAAAACCGGCCCTAAATAAAATATGTAATTCCTGATTCGCAATGCTCTTGGACGGAACTATGGTAAACCTACATTTCCAACAATAAAGTAACTTTTCGAATAAGGTAGGTATAAATACTAAATTTGTGGCTCCCAATTCTGTTGTTCGGAATAACATAGTACATACAGTTGCATTAGAAACAATACGTACGTAAAGTAATAATCTTAACAAAATACGTGAATACAATTATCTTGTACGGAACTATAGACCTGCATTACAAACAGCAAAGTAACGTTCCCAATTCGGACAAGGAACTCATTGGCATTGGGTTACATTAAGCACAAAATATTCAGAATAGCGGTTGAGTTACATGAACAAGATACATTTTGTGCAAACACCATACGTTATGACCAGAATAAATAGGCCACTATCCTATAAGTAATCTCATAATGTCGGTATACTCGAAAGGTAAAGTCTTTCAGGTCGTGTTGATACGCTTTTTAGTGAAAAACAGAAGGATGATGAAAACATTCTCCCTAATCATTAGGAAGGGCATTATGTCTGCTCAGTGGAGTGAACTAGACATGTGCTGGTCTGGTCTATAATTCTCTATAATTAAAAATAGATGTACCAATACACACAAACATGTCTGTAGGACTATCGCTTTCACATTGCATTTCATCTCCTTAAAATCGAATTATTATTATTATTATTATTATTAATATTATTATTATTATTTATTGGACAGCTTAGGTCATATGATGTCTTTCGAGCCAGGTCCATCTATATTCATCGCGTGGTCGTCATAAGAGGAGTCCAGCAAGGGATGGCAGGGCCAAGTTGAAGGAGGAAACTTGAGTGTAGGACAGAGGTAGGAATGGTCAGGTTCTCCTTTCGTCGCCGCTTACGACTAGCAGAGTCACTCTGGGCGTATTCTTCCCCTGGCTCAGACGGGCATTGACATCGAAGTTGTTTGATCTGGGAAAGTGCTATTTCTTGGCTTTGGTGAAGTAGTTTTTTTTTTATACAACCGTGTCGTCGTTCAGGTTCTTTCCATTTATTATTTATTCAAAATTATTAGCTTTCGATTACAATTTATTGAGCACCTAGTTTATACTGGGGGTTTCGTATTTCCATGTTGCGGGATATCCTACTACCGTAATTCTGGCAATATACAGTTGATGTCAAAACGAGTATTTTTGGCTCCATCTCATTCATCAAACTCATCACGATACATGTTTTCTGTACGTATATACCTTGTAGGAGGCTATGCAACAAAAATACAATACTATATTCTAGTGAGTAGTGACATGAAGTTGAGTTCGTACCTGCTAATAATATGCATGCTTTTTATTGAATCCAATGATGCAATGAACGTCAACACATCCCCCCCCCCACAAATGGAAACGACTTCAATATTTAGTACCTATATAGTCTCCACTCAGTGTTTGCCAGAAAGCTTCGTCACACTACATATTGTTAGAGCAGGGCCCCATACCGGTAATAGTGGACATAATAATTTATCCAGAAAATATAAACTCAGAAGCGCACTTTCCCGACAGAGTTACGTAATTCGTTCCGTATGACCTCACGGACCAGCTACCATCGGTGATTACTGATTACGATGGTGAGAGGCATTGTGTTTTCCAACCCTCAGCAACGATTTTAGACTATGAGCCATGGCCCATGAATGGCATGTTCAATGAGTGAGTTCTTCTATATAATATAATAATATAACAGTAATGTTTCGTAGGAAACCTGCCCACAGACAGCCAGTTCATGCTCCTTTTCAGTGAATACCCAGGTGTTGCGATTTTTGGAATTGTTGGGGAAGGAATGTCTAAGGGCTGTTACTATGACTCAATCCGAACATTGGCCAACTGTGACTGAGGAAACCCCCTGGGAAATCTTCAGTCAGTCGGGTATCGAACCGGCGACCTCCCTAATTAGAGCCTCGTGTGCTAACAGTATAACACTAGGCCACCATTATCGCTAATCTCGGTCTGAGAACCCACCCCCAATGCTACCAAACCCCGCTACCAAAATGTTACACTAAAGCTGTTAAAACATTTATTAGTGTCATAATGAGAACATTGCCGATAATGAAAGAAGAAAAGTAAACTGAAAAGCAATGGAAAGTAACAACTACCTTATTCGTTCCCTCCATTTTTCAAGGCTCCTGCCTTTTTTTCTTCTAGGAACTGAAAGGTGCAAGTTTCCTTTCTTTGAAAGTCTCCGTTTGTTTTTCGATGGGACTGTTGTTGGTGTCACGTTTATATATACCAACAATTACTCACACAAATAGCAACGAGAGTAATGTTTAAAATATAATAGAAAAATATGTTATATAGTAATAATATACTGTAATTTTAGTAGCCGGCGCAGTTGGCCGAGGTCGGTTAGGCGTTAGTCTAGTAAACCGCGATCTCTGCGTTCCAGGTTCGAATCCTGGCTTGGGCATGGATGTCATGTGGCGTTTTTTCATCCTCATAAAAACCAACTCATCGTCTCGATTAGCCTCGTTACAAAATATGGCACGTAACACCCCAAACATAATTATTATCCATCACCATCATAGTAATTTTAGCAATTATTGTATAGACAGGTTCGCACGACTAAGATCGAACTCAGAACCTCCGACGATACGTATTGCTATGGGTGTTGTTGCCGCTTGGGCTACCGGTGCCAGGGAACATTACATTTGTCCACTCTCCACACAATATCAATATCTAACAGAATAAGGAAGTCTACGTAATGAGGACGCAATGTCTACGCAATTAGGAACTGCATTATTCGGGCAAGCGCAAACTGGGAACGTCGAGTCGAGAAAGATGAACACTCAAATCTATGAAAACAAGTTGCGAGCTATCGGCAAGTCTTCAAACCTGTCAGATTTATGGGTAGCAATAATTTGGCAGTTTACTGTGCCGCTCGGGATGGATCCTCCTTTGTTCCGTGCACGTGGTTCTCAGCGGAGGGGAAGTTGGAGGAGTTGGGGGTGAAAGTGGCTTGACTGAGCAAACGCCGATCAGCAGCGCGCACGCATAGTCATTTGTTTCCCCTGATTACGAGAAAACTATTAATCGAATTCGTTTCAAATAAATTTATCTATACACCTTATGATAAATAATTTTTCTTCCTGTTTTCAATTTTTTTCTAGGATAACGTGGACGGTTTTAAAATCATATTATGAAGTAGAGTATCAAAAAATTCGATAATTGCAGGATTTTATCACCTGCCATGGGGCCTAAACTATAAATAATTATCAAAAAGTACAAAACGGCAGAAAAATCGGACACTGTCAGCTTGAAAACTGAGGCAACGGGAACTCTCTAGGGCAAACGGTTCTCACGCAATCACCAGAAACAATTAGCACGGGAACGCCCTATACCGCTCTAAGTACGGATGGCTCTTAAAGATCGAAGTTAACGAGCCCATCTCTTATATGCGACTGTATGCGTATATACTGTATGTATTTATTTGCATTAAATGCCCTTTGTAAATATTATAAAGAGTTGTGAGAGATTAACTGATGTGGGTTGGTAGAGTTTTCGATAACGATAGGCCAGTTTGTTAACTAAGGAAATATAACCACTTGTTTATATAGACCTGTCTACTAGTGTAACCTGCTTTCGTACACAATGTTTCTTTAAGGGTAGGACATTTAATTCAGTTCAATCTTTGCAGTTTTATTCCATGCTTTGTTTTGTGTAGGCCACGTCCTACTTTGAGAGTGTATGAAGCAGTACAGTGTAGGTATATCTTGGATAGGTACCATCCATGCTGGTCAGAAGTCAGACGAAATGCAGTCCACACCCCAATCCCCTCCCCCCCCCCCCCACTGTCCCATTGAATATTTCTCCTCCCACTTGGCCCTGCCATCCCTTGCTGGACTCCCGTATGACGACTCACGCAACGTACAATGGATCTAACAAACAAATAATCTATGTGACTTCTTTAAAAATCAGTCGGGGTTTAGAAGAGATCACAGTACTACCACCGCGCTTATTTCTGTAGTAGATGAACTGAGGAACAACATTGACAATGGTAATACTAGTTTACTCTTACTCCAAGATTATAGTAAGGCCTTCGACACAATTGACCATGACATGCTTCTGGCAAAACTCTTTAACATGGGATTCTCTAAGTCGGCCGAAAAGTTAGTTAAAAGTTATTTATCTGAAAGAACTCGAAAAGTTAAAGTTGTAAAGGACAATGAAGTATTAATATCACAACCGCTAACAGTGCATTGCGGAGTGCCACAAGGATCAATCCTTGGACCATTATTCTTTAATATATTTGCCCAAAGTCTGCCAGCAGTGACTAGACGTATTAATATATCAGTATGCAGATGATGTGCAAGGTATTTTGGAAGTAAATCTAGAAACAATAGAAACAATAGAAGAGAGTTTTCATAACTTTAACACTGATCTTCAACTACTCGCGGAATGGTCGATGAAAAATGGTCTGAACTTTAATCCTAGTAAGTCGACAGTTATCCTTTTAGGTAGCAAACACAATGAACAAGTAGTGCGAAATTTACTAAATGGGAATAAGATTTCTGCTATAAAAATGTGCGGTACAACTCTGCCTTTGTCAGACGAAGGGAAAAACCATGGAGTATTGTTTGACAGTAACTTATCCTTCGATAAACACATCCAGAAACAGTGTTCAAAAGCCTATGGTGTACTAAGATCCCTCTATAAATGGAAACTGGAGCTTAGTGAAAATGTTAAATTAAATCTCATAAATTCCTTAATAAACCCATTGTTTGATTATGCGGATACAGTGTACATGGGTATTAATGAAAATGTATTAAAACAAATTCAAAAGGTACAGAATGCATCAATTCGCTTTGCGTGTAATATTAGAAAGTTTGACCACATTAGCCACATATATGATAAACACAAAATTCTAAAAATGCACCAACGTAGAACCTTACATTATTATTGCAATATCGCGAGAATTATAAGAAATAAAAGACCGGGTTATTTATATAATAAACTAAAGCATACGGGCTCGTACCACAGTTATAATATAATACAAGGAATAGTACGTATGAAATCCCCTTACATCACTCTGTGGCAGGCAGTGCTTCTTTCTCAGTTCTCGCCCCTAAGCTATGGAACATGTTGCCCCATTCAATTAAGCAAGCAACCAATAGTTCGTACGTATTCAAACAAAAGTGTTATAAGTGGATTCTCAATACCTAGTTAAGTTACTTTTTATGCATATTTCTATTTTAGAGTTATGTATTCCCCAACAGACAATCGCTGCACGACGCACACTTTGGACGCAACCGACTCGCGTTTAAATGCCGAGCGACTACCGACAATATTGAAAACGCTTGAAATTACTGTTTTTTTTTTTAATCATACAATGTTAAACACCATATTTAAAAAGTGAAAACCAGTCTCAGTTTGAGTCTGAATAAACTAAACACTGTTTAAATAACGTGTCACGGTATTGGTACGATTGCCACAAAGTAAATTTGAAATATCTACCCCGATAACATCAATATTATTTAAATATTTCTCACACAGTATTTAGTTTTAGGTGCACACGTAAAACGAGCCCGGTTTGCACTTTTTCCGATGCGGTGCAGCATTATTAGGATATTCAGTATTCACGGTAGTCTTTCCTCTTACCCGCCACCAATCAAAGCAACTCTACCAATGGAACCGAGAACAAATTAGCCGCCGTGAGATATTATTATTACTATTATTTGGTGTTTAACAATGTATTTAACAACCAAATATTAACTAGAGAGCATTGAGACTTGCAGTCAGTCTTTCCTACCCCCGAAAGCGACTATATAATACATTCAAGCCTACCAATAGAATAAAATAAAACTCCTACCAATAGAATATTGATACCACTTAACTTAATCATTCTAAAATGGCATACAGTACAACTGTAATACAACAATAAGCTACTTTAAATAAAACTATTTTTTAATCTTTACAGTTCACTGGATTGCCATCAAATACGTGGGGTCATAACTCAACCGACAGTCGACATAACATTAACAGTCCCGATGAATAACACGGGACAGTGTAGCGCACGCAACCCGACAGTGTAGCGCACGCAACCCGACAGTGTAGCGCACGCAACCCGACAGTGTAGCGCACGCAACCCGACAGTGTAGCGCACGCAACCCGACAGTGTAGCGCACGCAACCCGACAGTGTAGCGCACGCAACCCGACAGCCCTGTTGCCGGGCCGTGTCCAAAGTGAGCGTTCGTAATAATAGAACGTGCACGCGAGAACGTCACAACTCCACACTTTGTACATTTACAGGCCGAGGCAGTTTCGCCCGGCCCGTGGGAACGCCCGCGAGCGTTCCGATAAGACTATCGATATCACTTAAAAATATCACATACATCAATTTTCGTTAAAAGGTTTCACAGGACGACGCTTCTTTTCGGGTCTTTTGGACGCATCTGATATTTTGCATGGTTGAAGTTGAAAAATATTTAAATAGACAGACACATTTCGACTAAATAGTTGGCAAACAATTTTTTATTCAAGACATTTTTTTTTGGTATTTCACAAAACTCCTAAAACGTGATCATTTTTCCCCATCAGTGTGAGATAATTTATTTAAATGTACACATATCGACGTCTTTATTTGTACGTCCTTAGAAACCATGCAAAATTTTAGATACACATATTATGTTGGTTGACAAACACCAAACACCAAACTCTAAAATCGACCGTCCCGTGCACCCCTCTTGGATATTACTTTCATTAATAATTATAAACGACCACAAAAACAACGCGTGCGCTCGTTTCTCCCGAGCTCCAGACTTTACACGAACGACAGGTCGGACTAGAACGGTAAACTATCGAGAACTTGAAGAAAAGACTTCGGAACTACTCTAAAGTTAGTACGCGAGCGAGTGAGTGCGTACATACGCAAGAGGCGGAGTATTACGACCATGTCAAGTGATGTGGGATGGGGCGGTGGGGTCTCGGATGAGTCGGAAAGCTTGGTGCGAGCATGGATCTATAATTATAACGGACCGGCGTCCACGATACTGGTTTCCGGTATATTGCGAATCGACGTCCGTTTTCTAACCCTATAGTGCCAAGCGACTACGTACCGACAACGAGAAAGAAAGGCCTGAAACCGTAGCCAAAGCGAAGAAAATGGCGGGCCACAGCCGTGCGACTTCCGGGTACTGATTTACCGCCAGATGCGGGACCAGTAACGTCCACGGTGTGAAGTTCGTACGACTATTCCTAGAGAATCTACTGCAGGCAAGGGTACGCGACGCTAACACAGACAAACGGCTCGACTCGATTCGAAGGGTGGAAACGCAACTCGTGAGGGGCCACGTAATTATAACGATCGTACATAGTAGGCCTATATTGTTTTTTTTTACGTTAAAATACATCTACGACACGAAAAAATTATCACCTCGACACAGACAAATATATATATTCAAGACGAGGTTAACGACAAGATCAAGTTAAAGATATACATACGTTATTATTATATAATCAGATTGTGAAATGTGGCAATGTTGCAAAATGTTTCTCTCGTTTCCTTCGCGTGAATAAATTACGTTTTCAAATCTCGCGAATATGTACGCGTACATTGTGAACGTGGCACACGACCAACTTACTTTGTTCGTGGTACAGACATTGCCAGCTCGTCAATTCCTGCCCATTCAAAATGTACTCGATTCAACTTCAAGTCACCCTGTGATAAGTTAAAAACCTTTAAAAAATTAAGGCAATTTTTTTTTGTTTCATTGGTAGCATTAAATTATGTGTACCTACACAACAATAAAAATATATTTCTTAATAAATTAAATACTAATTAAATTACTGAATATTCTTACACATTTAAATACCGATCTGATTCCAGGTAAGCAGTGGTATACAAACAAGCAGGTTTAGTGCAGTTTGGGCATATTTCCGTCCCAATCTAGAAAAGCCCGATTGAAAACGTGCGGTCTCCAATCCGCCGACATTGAAGTCGAGAGAGAGAGAGAGAGACGTGACCAACGCTATGTGCACAAAGCAAGGTCGTATAGTCTTTAGGCGAGTAGTAGAATCATCGCTCCAACGAAACTTGCCAACCGGTGGCTGATCTACGGTCGAAAGGATCCAACCTTTTGCCGACGCGACCGACCAATAAACGATTACGTCACGGGAAAAAAATAAAAATGCAAAACGGAAGAAAACAAGCTCAATAATCTAATAACAGCTGCTTTTTTATTGCGCCCGATTCAGATTTTAGGTACCGTGTGTGTGGTCTACTATGGTCTTCGTTAGTTAGTCTTGATACCTATATAGATACCTATATACGGTGCTTGATACCGTACGGCGTACCAGTATGCAGGCCTCCGGCTAAACGGTCCACATTCACCAGTACAGACATTTTCCGGGAGAAAACAGAAAGAGGGACAGTCTACGTTCTGGATCGTCACGTAATAAAAAAAAGCAAAACGGAAACGTACCCACAATACGTATCTGAACTTTATATTCAAGCAACACTATAAATATAAATAAACAAGGTACAATTTAGGCCTCAGACAATTCACTTTCTCTTTAAGAAGTAAAATTCGTGTTAACTTTTACTTTATTCGTACTTCTCGGCGCAAGCTCACTTATTGGTGCGAAACATCTCCTGGCACGTCGTTTTATTTTAGATCTGTTTAAATACCGCACAAGGTCGGAACATTCCAGCGACCGCCTTAGGGCACCGCGTTTGGTATAAACTTTTAGCAGCAAGTATCCTAATCGGGTGCTACATGCTACACACATCTGTAATACTATGCATGCTGTATTAATGTAGAAAAGGAAAGTAGGTACTAGAGATGGGGCATTAATTTCACATAGTTTGAACTTCTGTCACTCTAGTAAGCGTGAATAGACCGGTTCGTGCCGAGGCCTCATAATACGCAATGCAACGAGAAGTGCAGTGCCGCTATGTTTAAAGAGCGCCGTCGTACGCCGACCAAACCCTGGGACATCTGTAAACCTGTTACGTCCCACGTTTCCATGTTGACTTGGAAGTGTCGGACCAAACAAGCTTGTCGCATCTCGCCCTACAGACGGATAGATTCAGACGTACACAGACACATTGAAAATATCTAAACTAATAGATAGGCCTAGATAATTGTAATAATAATAATAATAATAATAATAATAATAATAATAATAATAATAATAATAATAATAATAATAATAATAATAATAATAATAATAATAATAATAATAATAATAATAATAATAATAATAATAATAATAATAATAATAATAATAATAATAATAATAATAATAATAATAATAATAATAATAATAATAATAATAATAATAATAATAATAATAATAATAATAATAATAATAATAATAATAATAATAATAATAATAATAATAATAATAATAATAATAATAATAATAATAATAATAATAATAATAATAATAATAATAATAATAATAATAATAATAATAATAATAATAATAATAATAATAATAATAATAATAATAATAATAATAATAATAATAATAATAATAATAATAATAATAATAATAATAATAATAATAATAATAATAATAATAATAATAATAATAATAATAATAATAATAATAATAATAATAATAATAATAATAATAATAATAATAATAATAATAATAATAATAATAATAATAATAATAATAATAATAATAATAATAATAATAATAATAATAATAATAATAATAATAATAATAATAATAATAATAATAATAATAATAATAATAATAATAATAATAATAATAATAATAATAATAATAATAATAATAATAATAATAATAATAATAATAATAATAATAATAATAATAATAATAATAATAATAATAATAATAATAATAATAATAATAATAATAATAATAATAATAATAATAATAATAATAATAATAATAATAATAATAATAATAATAATAATAATAATAATAATAATAATAATAATAATAATAATAATAATAATAATAATAATAATAATAATAATAATAATAATAATAATAATAATAATAATAATAATAATAATAATAATAATAATAATAATAATAATAATAATAATAATAATAATAATAATAATAATTATAATAATAATAATAATAATAATAATTATAATAATAACTATCAAGATCAAACAATTCACGAGTGAACATCAGTTATTGTCAATCTGTAATTTTCCCAAATTCATATTACGAAATCCATATTTATCTTGTCACTTTTTGTTTTGTTATTATTTTGAACGAAAAACAAATTATCTCAAATATTTATCGATGATAATTAGTCGAACGCAAGTCAAGTTTTGAGGTAGGTTTCTATTACAGGGTCTAATATTCTGTTAATAGGTATTATTATTACCGTATTTGCTCGCGTGTAGGCCGCAAACACATCGGAACATTTGAGTTCCGAAAACCAGATTCAATCACAACATTTTTGGGCTGTGCAAGACTTGGAATTTCTCTTGACGTTCACGCAGAGGGCTTGCTCCTAGAGCGTGAGGCGAATTTATCACAACTCAGTCCGTAATTTACAAAATTAATACCGGACCACAGAGCGGCGATTCCATTCGATTCTGTAAAATCCAGAAATATGAAAAAAAACGGCAACTGGGAATCGAAGGGGGGCTATTCCTAAAAGATTTCATGGCGACATCAGTGACTTCAAGTGCAATCTACACAGGTAGTTAATAGCTATCACTTGTTATTGGCTGAGTGATTCTAGCCAATAGCAAGTGATAGCTACGTACAGACATCGCTTAAAGCGAATCGTGTCGCCGTGAAGACAACTTTCAGGAGTAGACCCCCGGGTCAAACACTCGCTGACCCGATTCCACGGCCTTCTCAATTGCCGAATTCCACAACGAATCCACCCACCCACTCAAGAGAGTACGTATTCAAATAACCTATTTAAATTTTGCATCATTATTACTGTACAGGCCTAAAACATCAACAGAATTTCCGACACCGCCCACACGAGAGAATACACATTAAAATTCTCTAGTGTTGGGACTTGAAGTCGATTGTATTCGATTCGACATCGATGTGGAAACCAAAATCGACTATCGATTCGACGTCGATTTGCAATCTCAAATCATATCGATCGTTCGACATCGAAACTTCCGAAAACTTTTCCAAGCCTTTGGCCATTGCGACATCTCTGCGACGGAAAACCGCAGCCGTTGACTGACTCGCGTGTGTTTTCAGCCGCTGAAGGAGGACGAGTCTGCTCACACCCGGGACTATCGACTCGTCGCGTTCATCCAGCACATGGGCATCAACCCCAACTCTGGTGAGTGATTGGTTCGATCCCGAGTCTATTATTGTAATTATTATTATTATTAAATGATGATTATTTTTTTATCTCTGGATTTCTATCAAAAACCAAATATTTTGGTCGTACGTTATACATTAACGGTTGTGCCGACTGTATTAAAAGAACCCTGCCTTGCCTATCGCAAATGTGTACCTGTGTTAGTCTTGCCTCTATGTGCAGGCCACTGTGTGTACAGAGTTAGTCTTGCCTCTATGTGCAGGCCACTGTGTGTACCTATGTTAGTCATATCTCTGTCTGCAGGTCACTACGCCTACTTGCCCCTTTCCTCCAAACAGCTCCATATATCATCTTCATATATCACCCACTCATTGTCTCGATTAGCCTCGTTGCAAAAATATGAGACGTTAAGCCCAAATATCAATCAATCATCATGAGAAAACGTTATGTTCTTGTAACTAGCACTCGTCCGTTGGCAGAATATTTTTTTTTTTTTTTTTTCATTTATTTACCTACCTTTAGAAAGCTGTTTGTCACAAAAGTACAATCAATCAATCTCCTACTTCGTTGACCACGCGAGCCGAGTGTGACCTCGTAAGCTCGAGCTGGACATTATGCGAACTGAATTTGCCTGATAAATACCTAAGCTCGAACCCAACTCAGCTCGGAGAAGAAGCCGAGCTAGCACGGTCTGCGCGATCTCAAAGTGCGTGATAAACACATGCGGACCGAGCTGCGTACGTACGTTTATTGTTGTTTATTGTTGTTAAGCAGCTGTAAATTACATTTTAAAACATTTAAAACATACATTAAAAAATGTTTAGTAACATTACGTACGTTTATTAAGTACGTTTAGCAAGCGGTTAACCACGCCTTCTTTTTCAGCACGAACTAGACTTGTAGTATGTAGTACGATCTCAAAGTCCGTGTTAAACGGATACGGACCAATTAAACTAAATGATATCAGACATACGGTAGGCCTATGTATTTCTAGTAAACAAATATTATTACAATGCATAGCCGCAAAAGGTTTGTAGGCCCATGCCTGGAGTGTTCAGAATAACGGACCTGCCACAGGCTCATCAGACAACCACACGGTTCCAAGATGGGGATGTGTAGCCTTCATTGAATCATGAAGCCACTTGTAATCCTCAGGGTTCGGTTCCCGATCGAGTATAAGAGCGCTAGCGTCGCGCCGTCACACCAATCTCGAGAGAGTCGATCGTATTGAAGCGAAGCTTCACAGCCAGGGCCAGGCCAGGTGCGACGTCAGTCGGGTGAGAACCGTCGCTGAGGAAGGATGTGTCACCTTCCCCCTCTGCCGCCCTTCGGCTCTGCTCGGCTCTGAGTCGGGCGCTTATGTGCATGTTGCCGAATGTACTCCATGTCCATGAGCTGCCACCGCTCCCTCCCAATTGCGCCGAACAAAGCCCTGATATTATTACATGTGGTCATTTTCTGTCGCGCAACACTCAAAAGTGCACAAGCACGGATAACGTACTGTTGGAGAGCAAGTCTATGAATGACATCTTTATGATTGTGCGCACAGCTGGTGTATTCCACACAACGATATCGTGCTGGCCGTAGGTCGGTCTGTTTACTTCTCATTTATTTATATTTCAAATTCGTCTACCCAAAACAAATGCAAGCATCTGTTATCTGGCAATGCAGTTTGTTATGCAATAAACATCCCCATGTTACATAGTGAAAATAGGCCTAAATGCGGAAACGTGTTATTAGTATCCTCAACAGATATTGATTAGGCGAGCGAAGCGAGCGTTTCCATTAACTCTTATGGCACTTTTTGCTCTCCTGTTTTTGTTTTTGTTTTTTTTATGATTCGGATTTGGCTTTATTTTTCATCATCATCTTCTCATCTTCATTATCACCCACTCATCGTCTCGATTGGCCATAGTTGCGAGAATATGAGACGTTAAGCCCTATTAATCATCATCATTTTATGTATACATATATTTAAGAGCACGTTTAGGCCTATGACTCTGAAGTAGCCAGCAGGATACAGACTGCCCCTATAGAGCCACATTAACTGGGTCTCACCCATTATGATCCTAGGGTTGGGGCATATATGCTAGGGCCTAGGGCCCTGCACGAAGGCTTAGCTAGGCCCTAGACCCACACGTTTGGGGTGCCTAGCGTAGGCCTATGCCCCAGAGACCTAAACATGAGCCACAGCCCACAGTGCCTTTGTTTCAAAGCAGTTTTTATTTCAATTTATATGGGTAGATACCACCTTGTAGCCTTGACTAGGCCTATGATGCACGTAATATATTCTACGGTGGTACAACCACAATAAAGTGTATGTTGGGGAATACAAATAGATCGCAAGATGATATTTCGAAGCAAGTAGGGCCCGTCTGGGCCTGGGGAAGAATTGGCCCAGAGTGACTCTGCTAGTCGCAAGAGGCGACGAAAGGAGACCCTGTCCCTTCCCTCCCACTGTCCCACTGAATATTTCTCCTCCCACTGTGCCATCGGAATCTTCATTAAAATAAAGAGGCCCCAAGGAATCATTACTTGTTACATCCGTGAACAGGTGAAAATAATATGTTAAACAAATAACAAACGGGGATAGCAAATTGACATTGATCGTCGTCGTCGTCGTCATCGTATTTAATGAATTTTGTGATTTTACTAATCAAGTGCAAAAAAAAGAACTGTTTACCAAAATTTATGAAATTAATACCTACAGGATATATCTGACAAAAATGTTAGTGTAAATAAGAATGTAGACCTTATATGCCTAAATAACTAAAAATGGTATAGGCCTTTATTTTTCCTTATAATAATCGTCTAAAAGTTTGTCAACTTTGACTGTGTTAGTATGGCATCTGGAGGGTTGTGTTCCTACAACACATGTCAAACCTAAATATGCTGTGAGCTTAGCCTACACATTCTTACATATACGTATTCCCATACACTTACCCAAGCCATCATTATCAAAGATGCTTGGCATTCCTTCGGTTGACAGTAATATCATTTCTTTGATTTTCTCATAAAGATGGTTCGTGGACTCGACATATGGCCCCCCTCCAGTTGCCAGATACAGCTGTCTGGCTTTTGCCGCATCTTTGCGGGCATACTTCTTTAGAGAGTCGAACTTGTGGCGTAACTGTTCCCCCGTCCTGGGGCTAGTTACGCCACTGTTAAATTCTGTGCAATTTTCTCCCATGCTAGGTTCTAAAAAAAACAAACTGATGTTTGTGAAGTTGTTTATCGTAGTAGACCTGGTCTAGTGCATTGTTGTCATGGACAACACCAATACCAAAATCAATTTTGATGCGATTTACGATGAAATGGTTTTGTGATGGCCTATCTCAAGCCCTACCCAACCTAGACCTACTTCAAACCCAATGCGAATATAAAACAATCTGGATGTAGGTCTATCACATTAGTAGGCCCTAGGCTAGTGACTGTGGCTAGGCCTAGACCTAGGATTAATCCTAGGTCTACTGTTGCTTACTGTCAGCCAAGTGGTTATTAATTGTAGACTACTCATTGCATGTATTTAAGAATAGTCTACACTTACCTTCTCTTGTTAAGTTATAGCATCTGTGTTCTTATTTTCTACGATTGCTTTAACCTGCCCATGGACTGCTACCTTATCGTGGTGTGCAGGTTTGTGCGCTTTGATGATTCCTGGAGCTATGCCGGCGGAAGCGTATGCTTCTGGTAGGGCCACCCTAGCCGGACAGGTCGAGGAGAAGTCAGATGAAATGCAGTCCATAACGTCCCCCCGCCCTTTTCCTCCCCCTTCCCCTTTCCACCTCGCCCTCCTACTTGCCCCTTTCCTCCAAAGAGCCCCCTATTTCATCTTCATATATCACCCACTCATTGTCTCGATTAGCCTCGTTGCAAAAATATGAGACGTTAGAATAATATAAATTTAACCTGCCCAGGGACTGCTACCTTATCGTGGTGGGCAGGTTTGCGTGCTTTGTTGATCCCGAGAGCTATGCCGGCGGAAGCGTATGCTTCTGGTAGGGCCACCCTAGCCGGACTGGTCGAGGAGGAGAGACGAAGTGCAGTCCACACCCCAACCCCCTTTCCCCCCCACTGTCCCATTGAATATTTCTCCTCCCACTTGGCCCTGCCCTGTATGACGACTCACGCGACGTACAATGGATCTGATTCGGATGTGGCTGTATTCTTCATTATCATCTTTCTCATCTTCATTATCACCCGCTCATCGTCTCGATTAGCCATCGTTGCATAAATATGAGACGTTAAGCCCCATTAATCAATCAATCAATCAATCATCATTGTCTCGATTAGCCTCGTTGCAAAAATATGAGACGTTTAGCCCAAATATCAATCAATTACGATTGCTTTAAAACTGACGACTAAATAAGCAAGCCTACAGCACTTATCACTAGAGTAATTGGTAGCTCGCCTCTGTGTAGTTTTCTTCTCTGCTGACTTCGACATACCTAATTAATAAGTAAAAGTACCCGATGCGTACAAAAGTGGGCGTAGCACAAATGTGGTTGTAAAATTTACAGGTTATGTCAAGCTGTGTTTTGTTACTTCAGTTGTCTTGGCTACGTATTGTTACGAAGATATGTCGTGCCCCAGGACATTTCGTGACATTGTTTGTTGCAAGTGCGGCGGGCGCTCGTATTCTACTACTAGCCGCTAGGCGTCAATCAAGTAGACCTTGGTTTGTTGTGGTTCGACCGAGAAGGCTGTGCTGCTAGGGAACTTTTGTTTTGTTTTTGGTGGGCTTGGAAACGGGAGTTTGTGTTGGAGGCTGGGGGAAGGTGAACGCGGTGAGGACCGGTGAGTTTCCTTGTTGGTATTTCCTGGCTATTGCGCCCATAAGTTCTTGCATTGGGGATTCCACACAGTTTGTGTAAAGCAACCGTAACAGTATCATAGTTACCATGGTAACCCCGGTGGTAGTAAGTAATATCCCCAGATTCCTACAATTGTGTTGCCATCTTATGAAAATAAATCCCTAGATGCAACTTATCCTTGGGACGGCCATCCTTTGCCTAACTTTCGATTGAACAACGCAACACGAACTTCATCCTGGGAATAGGCCATCCGGGGGATTCGGATCTAAGACTTTTATACCGTGATTGTACAACTGGCCCTTAGAATACCGTAAACCGATAGATGATTAGCCATCTTCCATAAATAACGTGGATATAACTTTTATAACTGAAAATCGTATTATTATGGTTCCATAGTTTAAAATGTCGCCTTCCCGCTCCTTTATTGTAAGCACCATGTTCGAGACGGGCTATGAAGTCATTCATTCCTAAACAGCATATTGTATAAATGAATTCATCAAAGATCTTTGGAAATTACAACTATCTCGCTCCTTAATACATCGCTTCATTGTTTTCAAAGTCATCAGATGTTTTTTGCTATAAGCACATATTATATAACTTATTTATATATTTTTTATTTATTTGTGAATTGGCCCCATACAGCATTTTATGCCATGATTAACAACGATGCATGATGATGATAAAGGGTGGAGGGGAAACCCGGTACCGGCACATAGCCCTAATTGATAAGTTGTAATTTATGTATGGTGTCGAAGATTTAGCAATAAAGTGGATTGAAGATTATCTCACTGGGAGAAAACAACGTGTGAGATTTGGTGGATCTACATCTAATAGTGTAAGTTGTGAAAGTGGTGTCCCACAAGGATCTGTGTTGGGGCCACTGTTATATTTGATATATATAAACGATGTGTTCATATTTGCTCGGGATTGTTTTTTGAATTTATATGCAGACGATATGGTTTTATCAATAAGGAGTTTAAATGTCTATGAAATGATGAGTAAAATGAATAATATTTTGGACAACTTTGCAATTTGGCTAATGATAAACAAATTGAAATTGAATGTAAATAAATCCAAATGTATGTTTATATGAAGTGGTATAAATGTAAGCTATAATACATGGAATGATGTCAACTGTATAAGAATAAATGGGGTTAAGCTAGAAATGGTAAATGACTATAAATATTTAGATATTAAAATAGATAATAAATTAGATTTTAAAAACCACGTGAACTATGTTGTAAAAAAATTGGAAAAAAGGTAGGTTACCTTAGAAGAAAAAGTGGACATCGTTCCTTATGGACTAGGTTAATGGTTTACAATGCAATTATCAAGCCACATTATGAATTTAGTGCAACAATTTTATTTCAAGCTTACCAAGGAGATGTTAACAGGCTGCAAATTATCCAAAATAAAGCAATGCGTTGTATTATTAAATGTAGAAAAACAGTTCCAATACGAGTGAAGTTATTAACACTAAATTGGCTCTCTGTTGTAGATAATAATATGTAACTGGCTATGGTGTTATGTTTAAAATAATGAAGGGCTTGTCGCCTAGTTATCTAGCGGATAAGTTTGACTATGTTAATATGGTGCACAGTATAGGTACAAGAAGTGCAATCAACAGAAATGTGTATTTGACTAATTGTAGTTCAAATAAATTGTATAAATCAATTTTTTATTTAGGATTAAGACAGTATATTCTGTTACCAATAGAAATTAAGGAAATTAATAATTTTGGTTTGTTTAAAATTAAATGTAAGGAGTGGATAGTGAAGAAAAAATAAATGTATGTAGGATGCCAAATCCTGCCCAGGGACTGCCACCTTATCGTGGTGGGCAGGTTTGCGTGCTTTGTTGATCCCGAGAGCTATGCCGGCGGAAGCGTTTGCTTCTGGTAGGGCCACCCAAGCCGGACTGGTCGAGGAGGAGAAGTCAGACGAAGTGCAGTCCACACCCCAATCCCCTTTCCACCCCACTGTCCCATTGCATATTTCTCCTCCCACTTGGCCCTGCCCTCCCTTGCTGGACTCCCGTATGACGACTCACGCGACGTACAATGGATCTGATTCGGATGTGGCTTTATTCTTCATTATCATCTTTCTCATCTTCATTATCACCCGCTCATCGTCTCGATTAGCCATCGTTGCATAAATATGAGACGTTAAGCCCATTAATCAATCAATCAATCAAATCAATCGTAGGATGCCAAAATAGCTGTTAAGCTAATAAATAAAGTGCATTACATTACATTACATTACTCCTGTCGAAAAGTACCAAGGGGACCATCAGCTTTACGTCCCATCCGAAAGGACGTTGTAACGTTGACCAGTCAGGTTTCTCCACTAACCTGGACTGCCGAGCAGTTGACGAGAAGAACGAAGCTGTTACACAAGCTTTCGAACCCTCCAATCTGCTCTAACCAACGGTAACTAGTGTTTCAGAGGAGAATGGTCACCCCCTGACCTAGCCCGAAGTTGCTTAACTTCGGTGTTCGTATGGGAACCGGCCAAGCGACCGCGGCTAAACCGTTGGCATATTATATTGTTGGTTGGTATATTATACTAATATATCCTTTTATAATGTTATTATTGAACATCGGTGAATTAATTACTGTTCAAGAGGAATTGTTGAGCATTTTAGAAACAAATTTGATTAAAAATAATACTTAATGAGTGAAATTGTCTGCATAAAAGTGATGGATATGATTGGTCGCTTGCGGTCGATCGTTCATCATTCCCCCTTTTCCCCGCCCCGCTTTGTGTGCAAGTTTCAGGTTTTTTTTATTAATGCAATCTATTCCAAAACACTCAAAATATAATGTGATTATATGTAGAAAATGCTATTAAACTTCATAGTACTGTTAAAAAACACCCGGAAATGTACTACTGCCACCGATAAAAGTCGGCTCAGCAATAACACGCGAGTGTCTCATTCGGGAGGTCGCCGGTTTGAATCCGGCTACCGGCAAACCCGACTGAAGGGTTTTCTCAGTCATAAAAGTGTATGATGGGTTAGAGTTTTTACTAACAGCCCTCCAACATTTCTTCCCAACTATTCAAAACCCGTAATATACCTAGCTACACCTGAAAAGAAGCACATTTGTGCACCCTATAGCACGTATTCCCTTTGAAAAATGTAATTTTTAATTTTTTTCCAATTTCACGAATATTATATAGAAATATTATGAGAGAAATATAATAATTAAACACCTTAATAAAATAATCATATTATCCATAAATGTTGCCTGTATCGATTATGTTATGGTTTCTGGAATACAATGATTTTTATTAGCAAGGTAAACGACTTTGAGACGCGAAAATGATTACATCGAAAAACTCACCGTAAACAGGAATGGCCAATCTCTAAGGATGTCTCGCAAATTGCAAAGGGTAAGTATTTCGCATATATTCAAGCACCTGGCCCTCGTCCCGCTGTTCCTCTTCAAACTCATCTTTCAACCATTGTGGCATCGTTTGTTGGGCAGTCACCGAGTGCAACGAAGTCTCAACACTTGGCATACACTTAATGGTTCCATACCGATCTTTTCATTTAGTTGCTGGTTGTTTCAATTGTGTGTGTCTGGCTAGCTTAACTCTTTTTTTCTCTTACGTGGTCAAGTCTCCACTTTATTTGACGCTCCATTGGCATGGGGCCTTCGCCAATAGAATCCCCAAAGCTCCACTTGTCTCCAAATGTCAGGGGGTACTTCGAGCAAATGCCCATGGCTATTTTTATGGTGTCTCTCATTGATGGATATTCTTCAATATCCATCATATCTGCCACAACAATCCAGACAATCTCCTTCCTGTCAGAGGGATCGGCAAACTTACCCTCCTTGCTGCCCGCATAACATCTGGAGAAAACATTTTCCCATGGCATTTTATAAAAGAAAAGGCTCTTGGGTTCTGCGTAACGGGATGTTGGTTTGCGCTGGCCAATTTGGTTGTTGCCGTTGCTAAAACCGGTAACGGTGAAGATGTGACTCCTCCAAGGGGAGCTAAAATGGAAATGGAAAATCGAACAAGCCCATAGTGTTTAATTTGAACTGATCATCGGTACTCATTGCTGCTGCACAAAACTATTGAAACCTAAAGTTTCCCTTAAAAACCAAAATTACAAAACATGATATCGATTAATAAAAGGCAGAACCTCGTAACCCACAAAAAGAAATGTGCCCCCTCCTCCACCTCCACATATTGCGTCTCGTCCGCTTGGAGCGAATCATTGCCTTTGAGTGCCCTATATAAACCGCGGTCTCTGCGTTCCAGGTTCGAATCCTGGCTTGGGCATGGATGTAATGTGGCGCTTTTTCACCCTCATAATCACACACTCATCGTCTCGATAAGCCTCGTTGTAAAAATATAGAACGTAAAACCGCAACTATCATCATCGTCATGAAGATAAACAAGTGTGGGGATAGTTACTGCTCATCAGTTAAAATTTTAAATGATGATACATTTTCTACTCACTTCTCGGAGTGAAAATAAGTATAGGCCTTTTTTGCTAGGTCAACAACAACAACAACAACTAGAACTACATCCAATCGCCCGGCTCCGGTTTCGAAGAATAGTACGGAGCGAACAGTACGTACAGTACTCTTACCAAACAACAACATTAAAATTATCAAATAAAATGAACATTGAATTATTAATAACGTAACACTACACTAAATTGTTGCATGGTGGACTAGTGCAAACACTAGACATTGGGACCCACCCTTAGTCTTCATTGAAGTTACTTATGAACTCATCCTTCATTTGTCAGCTGCTCAACTGATCGTTGAAGTTGTCTGGCCTCGATTACAGTAATGATCCAGGAACACCAGTTTCAAATTTCACGTCAACTATTTCAGTCATTGACTGGACTCCCAAAATGTCTAACTTTTCTTGTTCATTTTCTTGTGTTATCTTAGAAATTGTCACCACTGAAGTAATGATTTTCATTACTTCCTCCATCTAGAACAAACAATTAACATTTATGGTTGTATTTGGGACCACATTTATGTTTACGTGGTAGCTCAAAGCAAGCGCATTTCTTTAATAAGCAATTGTACCAAACTAAGTGCGTTAATCGAGTTAACTAAACTTTTAAAATGTCTTGTCCGCACACATTTTTTCCAACAATTTTAAAAAATACATTAAAACCAATATTAAATATAAAATAACTTAAATTTAATTCATATAAAATTAAAACATGATTACTACTTTCATAGTTACTTAATTATTTAGCTTGCAAAACACCATCTTGGTGGCGCAAAATGAACTATTGGTTGAAGCGCCCTTAAACCCAATAAATTCAATAAATTCTAAAATTTAACTTCTTTTCATACTCAACATTATACCAAAAAAGCTTACACAAGTCCTCTTCTTTTGTCACTAAAATGCCACGCTATGATATACTGCTAATGTAATTTGTTTCGTAGGCCTACACCGTTTGTCAAGTCAATTATGTGATGCCCACATTTGTATGCATATGCTTGACAGTGATGTACAACTACAATTTAGACAGTGTAATATTAAGCTGCTATTTGCAAAAGGTTTGGTATGAAAGAGGCTACATAGTTGACCACACCAAGATATCTTGGCAGTTCGTCTTTGTTCCGCGGTTTATTCATATCGACTTTTGCTTCGATTCTGTTTGGGTCAGGTTTTATTCATTGGTCACCGGTGATGTGGCCAAGGAATTTCACCGAGCTCACTCTTAACTTGAATTTCCGCTTATTAAACCGAATGCTGTGTTCCCTTGCTTGTTCTAGCTGAGCCCAGGCGTTAGTAGGCCTACTATTATAGTCAAATCCATTTTTGGATCGCCCAGATCTTGGCTTAGCCTAGCCTAGGCCTTAATGTATTAAAGGTGCAGCGCATAGCTGGTTCGTTATTTGTACTGCACGAGGCTTTTTAGGTGGGCCCCAATCACCACGTACACGGCTTCGTTTTCTAGTGTTTACATGTTAAAGGGTTGCTAATCTAGCATCCTGCTTCAATTTGTTATTGTCTTTGTAGACCACATCCTTCGTACTTATCGCGTCACATTTGAGTATTCGTTTGCATTGTAAACTTTTTTCATTATGTTTGCAGGGGCATCTGAAGCTTGCCAAACTGGCATCTTTGTTTGCGTACGTGGAATATAAAGTAGAAAAAAATGTCAAACTAATTTTAGGTTATGGTAAGTCTAGGCATACACAGGTAAACTACGTAGGCCTAGGATCTAGTCTGTCTTCTTCTAGTTCCATTAGCAACATCTCCGATTAGCACCGTTTCATCCATTGTTGACTACGAGCTGTCACTGTTTCTCACACGGACCAAACTCAGCTCAGCTGAGTTGCTATAGGTGGAAATGGACTTATTGCATTTTGAAAATAAATTTATAAGGACTTATTGCGTCATGAAAATAAATGTATTTTTCAACAGGCTGTAGCCCTGCCGATATTGCGTTTTGAAAGAATGACTTTTTGTCATCTAATAGAGGATGAAATGAAGCACAACGCCATCTCTATAACTAAATTTTTGAACTTTGTGGACATATTGCGTTCCTCCCATTTAATGTCGACCGTGGCAATGTTATTATGACAACGACTCTGTTAACCCTCTATTATGAAGACCTTGGCAATGTTCCACTGACCACGACTCTGTAAGCCCTCTCTCTTATGATGACCTAGGCAATATTCTACTGACAACGAATCTTATGTGTTAACCCTCTCTTATGATGACTTTGGCAATGTCCTATTGACATCGATTTTCGTTTTCTTTATATTACTATTACACTTTAAAATATATCTTTTTACCCATAATTTACTTATTACATACATCTTGGAGGCGCGAATGACCCTCGCCGTTAAAAGCGCCCAAAATCCAAAATTCAATCAATCAAATTGAAAAAAAAGCTCCACATATATACCGTACTACAAATACACAAAATTTGTTATAAACGTCAATAAACACATAAAGTAACGATCTTTAAAATGTGCCGTAAGTTTTGGCACATGGTCTCCTCACTCACTTACTTCTTGCTCTATTGAAAGAAGCAATAGGTTTGTTTGTTTTACCTACACTAACCTACACTTTACACTAGTGTAGGCTCAATCACTCTAAAAGGCGTTTTTGTATTAAGTGTAGCCAAGTGTAAGGTGTTTGTTTTACCTCAGTGCTACACTTTGTGTAGCAATTTCTTCAACTACTTTTCGGCTCATGCAGCAAGTGTAGTGTAATAAAAAGGCGCCAAACAAATATGTCTGTTCAAAATAATGAGATCACTAATCATGAAAAACGTATTTTATTTCCACCGATGGTAAAACCGTCAACACTTTCATAATAAATTAATGCATTTAAAATTGATAGTAAATGTAAATTAGAACATACCGCCCACCTGGTCCGCTCCTGGGCATGGCGCTTTGAGTTTTATAAGTCTTAACCCTGCCCAGGGACTGCCACCTTATCGTGGTGGGCAGGTTTGCGTGCTTTATTGATCCCGAGAGCTATGCCGGCGGAAGCGTATGCTTCTGGTAGGGCCACCCAAGCCGGACTGGTCGAGGAGGAGAAGTCAGACGAAGTGCAGTCCACACCCCAATCCCCTTTCCCCCCCAATGTCCCATTGAATATTTCTCCTCCCACTTGGCCCTGCCCTCCCTTGCTGGACTCGCGTATGACGACTCACGCGACGTACATTGGATCTGATTCGGATGTGGCTTTATTTTTCATTACCATCTTTCTCATCTTCATTATCACCCACTCATCGTCTCGATTAGCCATCGTTGCATAAATATGAGACGTTAAGCCCCATTAATCAATCACCATCAATCATAAGTCTTAACTCTAGGAGTCTCCAAATGAGCCCTTTGTTTTGATGGTTTTGGTATATGGTGTTCTGCACCAGAAGAGTGCAACAACCAGGCGTTGTTGGCGTCCCGTACAGGCGTTCTCTTAGCTTTTCTGGGCATGGCGCTTTGAGTTTGATAACTCTTAACTCGAGGAGTCTCCAAATGAGCCCTTTGTTTTCTTGGTGTTGGTATATGGTGTTCTGCACCAGAAGAGTGACACAACCAGGCGTTGTTGGCGTCCCGTTCAGGCGTTCTCTTAGCTTTCCTGGGCATGGCGCTTTGAGTTTGATAACTCTTAACTCAAGGAGTCTCCAAATGAGCCCTTTGTTTTGATGGTGTAGGTATTCGGTGTTCTGCACCAGTAGAGTGACACAACCAGGCGTTGTTGGCGTCCCGTTCAGGCGTTCTCTTAGCTTTCCTGGGCATGGCGCTTTGAGTTTGATAACTCTTAACTCGAGGAGTCTCCAAATGAGCCCTTTGTTTTCTTGGTGTTGAAATTCGGTGTTGTGCACCAGTAGAGTGCAACAACCAGGCGTTGTTGGCGTCCCGTTCAGGCGTTCTCTTAGCTTTCCTGGGCATGGCGCTTTGAGTTTGATAACTCTTAACTCGAGGAGTCTCTAAATGAGCCCTTTGTTTTGATGGTGTAGGTATTCGGTGTTCTGCACCAGTAGAGTGCAACAACCAGGCGTTGTTGGCGTCCCGTTCAGGCGTTCTCTTAGCTTTCCTGGGCATGGCGCTTTGAGTTTGATAACTCTTAACTCGAGGAGTCTCCAAATGAGCCCTTTGTTTTGATGGTGTAGGTATTCGGTGTTCTGCACCAGTAGAGTGCAACAACCAGGCGTTGTTGGCGTCCCGTACAGGCGTTCCATTTCCACCCGGCCCGGAGGACCACAAATGTTAAGGCCGGGGTGGTCAGAGAAAGAGGACTGTATTTCTGTGAGAGGGGGTGGAGCATTATTATAGTGGACTTACGGTTTACGGCTGTGCTGCTGGCTTCTTGCTTGATGTATTATAAAAGAGGGTTGTGCAGGAGGAGAAAAAATAAAAAGGGAATAAAAGGAAAAAGCATTGGTTAATGGTTTCGAGACCAACACTTCCAAGCGACGGACCAACTTGACAGTATGAGCGAGAGAATGCAACTGACAGCCTTCTATCGCGGGATCGGTACAAGCAATCAGTTGGGAAAAATGTAAAAGAGTTTTGGATGTGTGCAAAGCCTTAAATCTGGAGCACTTCTTGTGCATTGCACAATCATGTAGGACTTACTGTAGTTAGCTTTTATAGTTTTTTCCTCCAGGCCTGGGCGTTGGCTGTCGTCTGGACCAGCAGCAGTCTTACTTTTGCCCCCCTTGTAGTTGGTCTTGATCAAGGTTGGCAAATCAAAGAGGTTTACTAGTAAATAGTTGCTATAAATGCCCGGACTCTCTGTAGCTTGCGTCTCCGTAAGGTGTGTACTTTCTATCATAATGCCAGTTCCTGGGCAGATCTCAACCTGCAAAATGAAATACCATACATACCCACATGATAAAAAATAAATTTATAATTTGTTTTATAAAATGTTAATCATCATAGAAATGTATTATACAAAATGTACTTTGTTAAACTAAAGTAAATTTCCAATTTGGTTCGTTCAGCGTTCAGGGTTGCAACATTATCGTTGTTCCAGATCCAGGAATGATGATGAGCCCGAAGAATACTCTGATGTAATGCTGCCTTTGTAGAGACATCCTCGTATATCCTCGTATATCACCTACTCACCGTCTCAACTAGCCAAAGTTGCACAAATATGACACGTCAAACACAAATATGATTGGAATTTTATATATAGTTTATAGTAACATCCATACACAGTCTTCTTATTGGAGCAATGTGTACAAACCTTTGCTGTCACTTTGTTATTCTCATTAGGTGTAGACTACACCTGCCATTCCTCATTTTTTAATTCAATGTATATATAAGGAAACTCGTCAGCCGCAGGATTCCTCTATTTACAGAAAACAAGAAAATGATGAAAAAAAACCGTGGGTAAATATAAAATAACTTGAAAAGGCATAGAAGAACTATAATAATATAGAAGCAAAGCAAGCATCAGCATAGAAAAACTATTATAGACTACAGGGGTGATCTTTCTCTTCCTGGTCTGGCTCGACTCCGATGCACTTGGTCAAACTCCAGGTGTTCCTCTTCCCTGGTAGCTCGGGCCTCCTCGAACCGGGCGCGGGCCTTTAAAACCCGGAGTTCACCGACGGGATCTCGGCCCGAGCTACCTCGGCTCGCTCCCGAGCAGCATCGGCACGGGCACGTGATAGAACAGCGTCCATGTCGGCTCTGGCTTCACGCATTCGAATGTCGTGCAGCTCGTCTTTCTGCTCTTGTGTAGACTTGAGCTGCGACATTCGAAGCTGGTGTTTCTCACGGACAACACCCAACCTATTTCTAGCAGTGCCATGGCTAGTTCCATCCCCAGAAACGTTAGCACTGCAAGTGGGAGTAACTCAGTGGCAGAAGAATGCCCCAATGACGGCACAGTGCTAAGTTCCGTCAACAAACAAAACATCCGAGTATTTAGTTGCTAAAGTTCTCACATAATGTGTTTGAATTAAGACGTACTGGACTGTGTTATTTGCATCCACTTCAATACAAATACTGTAACAGTGTTTTTCTCAAAGTTTAGGCAATTTGTTAACCAAAACTGTGGACTGAAAGAGTTGCTCTCTTCTTGCAGTGGGGGATGACGGGAGATCGTTAACGAAATCTTCAAGACAAGCCACCCAATGACCGATGGCCAATGTTGTCATTTTTACGTTTACGCCGTAAATTGTCTACATCTTTCGAAAGGAGGAACTTGCCAGTTTATTTAAAAACATATTGTTTGAATTCTTAAGTTTCAATTTTGTGGTCAATTCAATCTCCCATGGGCGCTGCTTCCTCTGCTGTTAATAGTCTTTAACCTTCATGATTTATATGAGTTGAAATAATGTTGTTTGTTGATACCCGTCTGGGCCCGGTGAAGAATAGGCCCAGAGTGATTCTGCTTGTTGTAAGAGGCGACGAAAGGAGTACTGAATTGGTTGTCATTTGCGTGGGACATGCGGTTTAAGAATTCTACTGCGTTGAGTCTACCTTGGGCCAGTTTCTCTTTGGCCCTTCGTATGGCGGCATCCTGGAGCAGGTATCTATCCCGTGGCCTCTATTTCCTCCCAACTCGCAACCAGGGTAGACTCACGGGTCTCTATCTAGTGGTACGGACGAGTTTGTCTGAGGAATATAAGATGATGCATTTAAACTTCTGAATAATAATTACAAGAGCCCCCAATTTCATCTTCATTGGTGCAAAATTTTCATCATCTAAACACACCAAAGTACATTTGTATTTTAATTTAAAATTGTAAATACAAATTGGTCATTACCACTCTCACCGCCAATTGCCCACTCAACCACTCTCACCGCCAATCGCCAATCAGGAACATACTGGGTACCATTGAAAAGTTTTCCCAAAACACCATTTAAATACTCAAAAACAAAAGTTGATGTAGCCCAAAGTGCCCCCCAGATTTCAAGTGATTGTGGCAGATGGAGTAGAAGATGTAGGTTGAATGTGCAAAACCTTTTACCATACAGGGTTTCTGTTTTCAATACAAACTTCTGGAGAGCTCTTGAAGCTTTTTCCTTATGATGATCACTTATTCGCTCTTGAAAGAGATAATAAATGCTAGCTACTAAGAGGTACCAGTGCTTCAGGTACGCCCGTGGCAAATACTCTTTTAAACATGGTAACGAGTAGTACAATAAGAATGACCTCCATTCACTGGCTTTCCATAGCATCCGTTCTTCAAGCGATCTAGGTGCCCTTGTTATCTCAGACGGTGGTCTGATTTGCGTCAGTTTGTCATTTATTTCGTTAATGTGGCCTACTAGATACCAGTTTTGTGCAGAGTTTGCGCTATCCAGCCATTGTGTCACAAACCATCTAACGACACCAAGCAAAACTGCATGCATGTTATCCGGGATGAATGCGTCAATGATAGTTAAGTTAGGTACATTCATCAGAGATGAAACACCCGGCTTAACACCGTTAATTGCGTTATGTTCCACAGATAACTGGGCATCTCTAAAATGTTGTTGAAAATCCCCGTCCTTAACCAACTGCCAATCGAGTTCCTTCTTTAAGGCAAAAGGAACATCCAAAGGCCCCATTAAATGGTTTCGGGTTTTGCAGAAGAGGTCTTGCTACGGAGTCGACACTGGATATAACACAATATACTTTGTGGTTTATATCCTCACCATTTTCATCTGCATAAACAATGCCATTTAAATGCAAGTCCTGAAGCTCATTTATAAAGGGTTCCATACATGTGTCCATATTAGGTTTCACCTTACTGTACCAAAGGGCAACCAAAATTATGTGTTTCCTTTGTATTTGGGGTGGTAACTCATCATCTTCATTATCACCCGCTCATCGTCTCGATTAGCCATCGTTGCATAAATATGAGACGTTAAGCCCCATTAATCAATCAATTAATTATGACCTGTAAAGGCCACATGGAACGTTTTGATGTTAGGCGAGAATGTAGTAACTATAGCGGTAATGTTAAATTGAGGTAACTTCGTGACAACTCTTGCATGGATCGGTATGATTTTGTTGTTGCAGATTGATATGACTGTTGTGAGTCCACTGAACCTCCACCTTAAAAATATAAACATAATTGAAAGATTAATGTAACAAATCCTAAAATACGGTTTTGAAGTAATTTGTCCTACATTTGTACTTGCATTTTATTGTTTAGCATATTTATGTCATTACTTTTTGGCTTTTTTATAGGTTCACTTACTACAAAATACAACTATCAATAAGCTGTAAAATTCTCATGACATTCTTTTTTTAAACGTTTTGAGTTATGGCGTCAGGAGTGATATCAAATGTAGTTCTGAGATAACGCGCATTCAAGTTGAACGTTAAATCTGAAGTAGAATATGATGCTTTGAAGTTTGAAGATTTTACAACATCCCAGCACCATAGTCTACATCATCTGGACTGTCAACGGCTTCCTGCCTAGGTACTGCTACCTTATCGTGGTGGGCAGGTTTGCATGCTTCGTTGATCCCGAGAGCTATGCCGGCGGAAGCGTATTTTTCTGGTAGGGCCACCCTAGCCGGACTGGTCGAGGAGGAGAAGTCAGACTAAGTGCAGTCCACACCCCAATCTCCTTTCCTCCCCTTCCCCTTTCCTCAAGCTCCCTTCTACTGGCCCCTTTCCTCCAAAGAGCCCCCAATTTCATCTTCATATATCACCCACTCATCGTCTTTGTTTTGTAGGATGGACCACAGGTAATTGATTAATAACACAGGATGGTAATTGTGTTGTATTACTTTTAAAACTTACTGTGAATAAGAACATAAAATAGAAAATAACGAGAGTGTGACGCCGGAGGCACACAAAACACAATCACACTCACCGCCACACAACAATGACTTGAACAATGCGCGCCGGCGCCCTCTATAGACAATACATTGAGTTGGTCGGGTCGGTAAAACAGATTACAATAATTAACATCATGATATGTTTGCAAATATGAGCGTAAACATGCCCCCCACCTTGACATTCGCTCAGAATATCAACACAAAGAACAGTGTTAATTGTTGTTACAAATTAAACATAATTTCACTATTGGCCTCTAGAAGATGTCCTACTTGCACCTTGCCGTCACTGCCTGGATGACACTCGAGTACTCGCCCAAGACTCCAGGTTGCTGGAGCAGTGTTGTCTTCCTTGATGATAACAAGACCATTGACTTGAATATCTGTGTGCGTCGAACTCCATCTGGACCACTTGGACCTCGTTTGTAGTTGAGAGTTTTTAAGGTGGCCCCACCCTGAGGAGTCCATCTGCATTCATGAACGGAGTCAACTGTTTTATGTTACTCTTGGCCGTGATTTTCGTTTTCTTTTAATTGGTTTAATTCTGTCTTGAAAACGTCTGTTTGTTCCTGCTTGACCCACAAATTGTATGCTGTTTGAAGCTCCTTTGGTGATAGCTGATCATACTGCCGAGATGCTTCTTTTGCCTTACAATTGTTTATGAATCGTACGCAGTAGGCGGTTACACGGATGAGTTTTGAAAGATTAGATAATTTCTCCAAGATAAAAAATCTCGTTTCTCAACGGCTAATGCTACAGAAGCAAATTTGTGCCCTTCTTTCAAAGCTTCTCTGTCATCTTGATCCACTTGGTTTGTTATGAATGGCTGGCCACTTGAACCAAGAGCCGATAGAACATTCAAGATATCTTGTTTGCTTTTTATATAGGCTACATATTATATTATATACCCAAAAAGAAAAGGGTACTATCTGCTTCACCCAGTTTTAATAGAACATTTCAATAAAATTCTTCATCAAACTTTGATATCACAAGATGTATAATAATAATGTGTTGTTTCGTACCTCTCATATCCGGCAGGCTCTCACAGCATTAGAGTGCTTTGATGATTCCTGGAGCTATGCCGGCAGAAGCGTATGCTTCTGGTAGGGTCACCCTAGCCGGACAGGTTGAGGAGGAGAAGTCAGACGAAATGCAGTCCAAAACCTCCTCACTCCCTTTTCCTCCCCTTTCCCCTATCCTCCTCGCCCACCATGCGGCGGTTGGCGGGGCCAGCCCGAAGCGATGCTGGCCCACACCCTCTCGGCCCACGCGGACCGGACGTGCCCCGACCTGCCACGCACGTTTGTGCAGCAGCGCGGACTCTTTCTCACGGACGTGCTCGCGGCGCACGGCAGTTTCACGCTACATCGCGGGTGCAACGGGGATGGGACTACGTTCTGGGCGGCCGCCTTTAAAACCTGCCCAGGGCCAGGGACTGCAACTTTTCGTGGTGGGCAGGTTTGTGCGCTTTGATGATTCCTGGAGCTATGCCGGCGGAAGCGTATGCTTCTGGTAGGGCCACCCTAGCCGGACAGGTCGAGGAGGGGAAGTTAGACGAAATGCAATCCACAAACTCTTGACTATCTTTTCCTCCCCCTTCCCCTATCCACCCCGCCCACACACTTGTACCTTTCCCATTCCATCTTCATTATCACCCGCTCGTCGTCTCGATTAGCCATTGTTGCACAAATATGAGACGTTCAGCCTCATAAATTAATGAATCAATCCAAACACCCACCTTTTTCATCTTCATATTTCAACCACTCATCGTCTCGATTAACCTCGTTCCAAAAATGTGAGACGTTTATCCCAAAAATCCATCCATCTATCCATCCATCAGATAAGTCGGTCGCCAAAACACATTCCAAATCGCCCAAATTGCGACAAATCGCGCAATCTGGCAACCCTGATTGTCAGCCGAGGCGCGCGTTCTTGAGCGAGTCTGTATCCCCACTCCTGTAGAAGGTGGTGATGCGGGGCGATCAACAAACGAGATGACGCACAAAGACTCCCAATGGCATAGAAGCCAATCCTGACCCTATTTCGTGTGAAACCAGGGCAAACACCACCTTCAGAAAAAAACTAACGCCATCGCACCAGTGCTTTCTTCATGCAACATTGCCCAGCCCTCAAGATTAACAATAGAACCGCGCCGCCCCGCACCTCCACCTTCTACAGCAGTGGGTATACAGACAACGCGCGCCTCGCTCGGCTGACAATAGTCAGTCGACGTTAGGCTCTTGAATGAGAAGGACGTGATAGGGACTCGTGAACATGCCAGATGCAATTCTGGCGAAACGTCGAGCAATGGGTGACAGACTTCTGTCTGCACCAGTATACTCACACAAGCGGCGGAATATCCCGGTAGACAACAAATCCATATATATATACAAATAAAATTACTAGACTATCAAAAGAATAACAAGGTGTAAATAAATTATCCATGGCAGCATTTGCAGAGTATTCTATTTAAAAATGTCAGTTTGTTCTAGCTTCATAACGGAACCGCCAAAGCTCGTCATCATCCTCGTCTGTCTCGTCGCTGTCAGTCATCGCTCGCATGAAGGTTTATGATTATTGGCCCAACTCCCCGGGTATCCTAGCCCACTTCTATGTCCCAAGTCTCTCATCAGTTTTTCACAGTGGTCGACTCGTTTTGATCATTCCGCTGCCGTTGTGGCCTGTAGGGCATCCTTGCAAATTATTTTTGTGTTTTCCACTGTGTTCTCCGTTCCACCCAATAATGTTATTGTAGCTTTGTTTGGTAGTAGGCCCTATGTACTAACATATTATATAGGTTAGTGCATTTAAACTTAGGCCAAAGAACTAGTTTAATGACGTTACTTTAGCAACCACAGTGGAACTAGAGTTACAAGCATAAGTTTAAATTTAACTGAAAACGGCCATAGTAACCATAGGCTACACTTCGGAGTCAATGCTTTTATACGTAAACTCTTGATTTGATAGAATACGTGGGTATGTTTAATTGAGTTGAACACTTCGTCGTTATTGGCATTAGACCCTCTATAAGCAGCTATATACAGAACTGCAAGAAACTCCGCCTTCTCTAAGATAATTGCGTTTATATGTCTATGACACTTCACTTCGGAGACTACGCTTTTACATGTAAACTCTTGATTTGATAGAAGACGTGGGTATGTTTAATGGAGTTGAACACTCCGTCGTTATTGGCAATAGACCTTCTATTAGCAGGAATATACAGAACTGCAAGAAACTCCGCCTTCTCTAGGATAATTGCGTTTATATGTCTATGACACTTCACTTCGTAGATTACGCATTTACACGTAAACTCTTGATTTGATAGAAGACGTGGGTATGTTTAATTGCGTTGAACACTCTGTCGTTATTGGCATTAGACCATCTATTAGCAGGAATATACAGAACTGCAAGAAACTCCGCCTTCTCTAGGATAATTGCGTTTATATATCCATGACACTACACTTCGGAGACTACGCTTTTACATGTAAACTCTTGATTTGATAGAAGACGTGGGTATGTTTAATTGAGTTGAACACTCCGTCGTTATTGGCATTAGACCATCTATTAGCAGGAATATAAAGAATTGCAAGAAGATCCGCCTTCTCTTAGATAATTGCGTTTATATGTCCATACCACTACACTTCGTAGATTACGCATTTACATGTAAACTCATGATTTGATAGAAGACGTGGGTATGTTTAATGGAGTTGAACACTCCGTCGTAATTGGCAATAGACCTTCTATTAGCAGAAATATACAGAACTGCAAGAAACTCCGCCTTCTCTAGGATAATTTCGTTTATATGTCTATGACACTTCACTTCGTAGATTACGCATTTACACGTAAACTCTTGATTTGATAGAAGACGTGGGTATGTTTAATTAAGTTAAACACTTCGTCGTGATAAGCATTAGACCTTCTATTAGCAGGAATATACAGAACTGCAAGAAACTCCGCCTTCTCTAAGATAATTGCGTTTATATGTCCATACCACCACACTTCGGAGACTACGCTTTTATACGTAAACTCTTGATTTGATATAAGACGTGGGTATGTTTAATGGAGTTGAACACTCCGTCGTTATTGGCATTAGACCCTCTATTAGCAGTAATATACAGAACTGCAAGAAACTCCGCCTTC